>JAVFHW010080091.1:0-49533 GCA_032159205.1 Eurystomus glaucurus suahelicus
ACGAGCACGTCAAGAGGGATTTGAACCCTGAGGAGTTCTGGGAAATTATAGGAGAGCTGGGAGATGGTGCTTTCGGTAAAGTGTTCAAGGTAAGGGCAAGCGGGCACCCAAACCACCCGTGGCTAAACAATGACTCGTGCTGATGGCTTCGGAGTTCAGCGCAGTCTAAAGCTTGTCTGTGTGAGCTCTGTCCCCTGGGGCTGCCTTCTGTAAGCATCGAGCTGCCGCAGAACTTCGGGAGGCGGCTGAGCGCTGCGGTCACCTGCCGCCCGGCCAGGAGGGGCGTTACCGTACTGAAGTTGGAAAAGACCTAATAGGGTTGTCCAGGCGCCTCTCGTCCGCAGAGGCTCATGAAACTAAAGATAGAAAAGACCTATTAGGTCATTGTCCCGCCTTCAGCTCCACCCTGCCTGTTGCTGCATCGCTTGCTTCTGTATTCTGTGCTTTCGGACTCGTGTACAGTACGGCTCCTAACCTCACAAAGACGGTATTTTCGTAGGTGTGAAGTTCGTGCTGGTTTTTGTTGTTTTTTTTAAAGTTTCTGTACGGAAGGAACCCCATGAAGAGTAAAACTGACTTGTGTGCCTCGTGTGTAGTTTGTAGGGCCAAGCTCTCGTCGCTTTTAATGGGCAGTCTCCTCTCTTGTTCCATGTGGCGTTGAATGGAATAGTTGTGTTATCTTGGCTTTGTTTACCTGGCGGAATTCCTGCGTTGGATCTCCTAACTTCTCTGAGTTGTTTGATTTTTAAATCTTTAAGTATGCTGGTACAAGTAGTGTTTTTAAGGATGCTTATCTAGAATTTATCAAGCAAAGTAGAGTGCAGTGGCATAGATACAACGCTGCTGGTGTTTGACAAGACTGTGGCTTTCAGGCAAGTCTTTAGCTATGCTTTCTAAAAAGGGTATTAATGCTCCACATTTGGTAGGGATAGCATGGAAAAAACATCATGGAGGATAAGCATGAGAAAATTGGGGAACTGACATGAATTGAGACTCTGGAGCAGGTTCTTGAGACTAGAAAAGAAACAATATGAGAAAGAATGGCGTTTACAGTGTTTCTGAGAGCTAATTTGGTCAAGAAGCATCTGTATTTAGGGTACTGCCTTTGAGAGTTTATGGGATCCAGGTTCTCGGGAAGCCAGGGGTTTTTGAGCAAAAGTGCTGCAGTTCAGAATGCCAGGTGGGGTTTTTTCACCCTAGGAATTTGTGTCAATGCTCTGTTTTAACAGCATCTGGTTTATTTTGATGCTGCTGTAATACGTAGTCTGGATGGTGGCTCTCATCTGAGTGAGGAAGGTTAGAGATTTTTTTTTTTTTTAATTAAAAAGGGAAATATGTCTTTATTATAAAGCTTGTTGACTATAAAAACATTGTTGTCTTTAACGGTATTTGCAGACTACTGAAGTTTTTCTTTAAACTTCACAGTGGTGTTTTGGTTCCCTTTTTGTGAATGCAGTGCTCTGTCACATAAGAGGACTGGGGAAAACTCAGTGGTACAGTACCAAGTGTGTTCTCCCCCACCTCCACGTGCGTTTCCCCTCCCACCCTGAAGCCTTTCCTCACTTCATGTTTATCTGGAGGCATACCTGTATAAGTAACAGTTTGTAGAGAAAGGTGTCTGAGCAAGGCAACCAATAAATTTTGCATTTCAGTGTACTTTGTGTACAACAGCAAAGTTCTTTCCAGTTGAGTATAATTTTTTTTTTTAGATTTATTTCTTAATATGAAATGACAGTGTTAACTTTTGAAATTTAATTTTTTCAAAATTTAACCCTATTTTTCAAATGGTAGTAGTTACTAGTTTACTAGTTACACTGGTAAACTTGTTGAACGTAGCACGTGGGACAGTTAACAGGTATTCCTGGGGAAAAAAAATGGCATTTTAAAAAAGTCTGCATGTGGTCAGCAGCATTCATTTTGTTTCTACCTAGTTTGAGAAGGAGGATTTCTCACAGATAATACTACTCGTACTTGTGTTCCTGCATCTGAGCATGCTTGGCAAGAAACTGTCTGGAAAGGAAGAGTGTGTTAGGTTGTTCTTCCTTGGATATACACCCCAAACTGCAAGAATAGTGCAGGATTTTGGAATCAAAACTAGAACACAACTGTCAATGTTGGAAGACTTTGTCTTTAACTAATCTAAGTGTGGGGCATTTGGGAGTTTTAATTTTGTTTGTGTGGTGGGTTTCTGTTTTGTATTTTTACAGGAAACTCCAAACACCCTAGTATCAGTTACACCTGCCAAAACTAAGTTTGCCTTTGTTTAAGATGCTAGGAATCAGCGTGTGACAGTGTTTTGGCAGATATTTTTCTGGCAATTCCATTTTATCGTATAAGTCTTTGTATACTTTGGACATCTAACAAAAATAGGTTAGATGGGTTACATGCTATGGTTTCTCACAGAGAAATATTTGGTTTAGTTGTGTAAATCATCTTCTGGACAAAGTACAGAATATTTAAATAAAAACTGAAAAGCAACTCTTAAATGATTCTGACAGTACTATGAGGCCTAGCTGATTAAATTATTTACAGAAAAAATGCTGTGTTTAGTGATAACTAGTTTCATATACATAAATCTTAAGGGTATTGAGAACTTGCGATTCATTCCCCTTCTTCCCAATCAAGTACAAGGGTCTTGCTTATTTTTTTAATAACTTAGGCAAATTACTCGAAGAGTGTATGTGCTTTGAAGCTGTTTGTTCTGGTTGTCTAAAACTTTCTTAGCTCTGACAGTTCATACATTTGTGTTCACTAATCTCTAAGTGATGTTTAGAAATACTCCAAGTGTTTCAGCTGCTATGAGTCTCTTCTGATCAGAGGAGCTGTGTAACTGCAGAGTACTGATGGCAAAGGTTTATGGTTGTATAGGACTCTTCATTCTAGCTCCTTTCATCCTGTTTAAAGAGGCCACTTCTAGGCTGTTTTCTTTTTGCTCTTGGCTAATGAATAGTGGTGTAGTTTTCCATCCTTTTTCAGTGTACAGACCCTTGCAGTACTTCAGTATCAGGTGATGGCCCTTGTAAAGAGAATTTCGAGGTTGCTGATGCTAGACTTTTTTTCCAATCTTTTTTTAATTGCCTTTCATGGATTATTTAGAATTAATTAATGGACTGCCAGGGTTCTGACAGCCACTGAAGAAGCATAATATTAGCATTGGAGGCTGGTTTCAACTTTGAAATTTGCCAGTTAGACAAAAAACCTCAAAAGAGAGAGTTTGAAGCTGCTCTTGATTTGATCAGGTTAAGTCCTCTGAAAAATCTTAGGCTTAAAGTAAATTGTAATCAGTTTGATGTAGAAATTAGTTATATCATGTTACTTTGTTGTGTGTTATGTTGGCACATTGTATCAAATATCAGTTCAGTGCCCATGGTAAACATTGCTTTAAGGTAAATCGGTGTAAGTGTTACAGACTTGATCAGCTTTAAGCTCCTTTCTAAATTCTCAGACATGAATGTTCACAGAGTGTGAAAACAGACCTTTAAAATGTCTAACGCGTTCTGTGGCTCTTCCTTGCTGAAGTTCCTGACTGAGAACCTGTCTTGTACAAATGCACATAGCTAATTAAAATGCAGATATCTTCCTAACTTAACCTTCGGAATTAAGTAAAGTGCTGGGACTACATTTCAGTACAATTTGTCACCCTTTTTTGGTAGTAAGAGCATTGTATACTAGTATAAGAACACTTATATTACTGAAAGGCATTTTCTGAGTGTTTAGTTGGTGTCCTTTCTGAGCCCTTCACCAGAGGGTACTCTTAATGGTCTTTTGGCCATCGTTATGATAATTACAGGTACTGTCTGTACAAATACACTAATTTCAAGTCTTCTATGGGAACAGATTCTATAGTGGTAGAATATACATGGCAGCATACTATAAAGATAGAGGTTATCTATGTGTGGTGTGTGGTATGTGTATCTAGAGACAATGTATAGTGCATATATATTTAAGAGAAATTGACAAATTATTATTAGACAATCATTTGTACTTGTCTGGTCTTGCATTCATGTTTCTTAGTTTGAATGGGAATATTTTGCCCATTAGTAGTATCCCATGTGTTACCCTGTATCTAGGATGTTGGAAGCATTGTGTATACAAGATTCTCATAGGATTTGGAAAATCCAGTATTTGCATTTCATTTAAGTTACTAAGACAGGTTTTCCAACTCTCTGCAATTAACTGGTGCTTGGTTAAAAAGCTTATTCTGCTTTCCCATTACGTTCAGTGAAGAACTGTTGTGGAAGCTGATAGCTGTAATCTCGGTGAACAGCATTACCCAAATGCATTATATTCAGAAAATTACACTGATTATTCATATATACTTATATTTGCAATAGTGGCCAATACAAACTCATTGCAGGCTAATGATAGCAGACTTTTGATAACAGTGTTTTTTCAAGTCCAGTAAATGAATAATATTGCTTTATTTAAGCTTTTGTTTCTGTATTTAAAACAATCTTACCTGTAATGTACCTGTATGACTTAGAGAAGTCATAGAGAAGAAGAGCTTGGTTTTGCCTTAATGTCTTCTACAGCAGGTAGAAACAAATAGAATTTTTAAATAGTGATTTAATGAAACTGGGCCAATTGTATCATTCAAGGATAGTGCAGCTTTAACTCGTTTTAATGCTAAAATATGAACTGACAGTTGGTGGTTGCTTAGAAGTACTTTTTGCTTACCACTAACATCGTAACTTTTTTCCTAATCCTAGAAAATACTTTAGTTGGCTGGAAAATGAAATCGGGGCAGAGCAAGGAGAATTTGTATTTCCTAGCTCCCGCGGCCTTACAGCGCATTGTTCTAAATAATTGTTACAGCTGAATATTGCAACTTGAAGTTATCTTAATCATACTAATGTATCGTGGTGCTTACTAGGGTGGGTATCATGTACATCTGTAACTTAACACTCATAGGAATAGATTTTGGCCACTTAATATCTAAGCTGAAGCTCTGATTAGCTGGTTTTTGTCTTCTCTTTATCTTTTGAGTTACCTGGTGTCATTAGCTCCACTAAATCTTTGAAAGCATTTGTTAGAGCTGTTGGAACTCACAAACATTCCTATATAACCCATATAGTTCCCTATGGAGGGATATTGCCTGAATTCATCTGAAATCCTGTATGTTTGGTACTACTTGGAATATAAAACTCACATTTGAAAGTTTCCACTCACATAGCACGTTTCATGAACCTGAAGTTTCATGTGTGACTGTTGTAAGCCTACACCTGGATAGAAAAAGCAGGTGAAAATGTCCTAAATTGAATTTTAATATATAAGAATGAACCAGTGCAGAACTTTAGTGGGCAATTTTGATTAAAATTGTTTGCTATACTAAATACATTTTGTTCTAATCTATTTTCATTCATAATTGACTATATGGGTTGACCTCTAATTAAACTGGAGCAGTAAAATAGTGCAGTTGTCCTCAGGAGATCTGAATTAATAATATTCACTTAAATGCCATGTTGCTTTGTTTAGTCATAGAGGCATTAGTAGATAGAGTGGAGAAGAGGGTTCATGTACTCTCAAGAGACTCATGTATAAGATGTCAATGTTCAATTTAAAATATATAGGCTGAGTAAAACAGAACTAAAACATTACCTGAAGCTTGCTAGGAACAGTAATTTCCGTAAGAGTAGCCCCAGTATTTTAGGGCTGCTCTGTATGGTCTAGATGAAAAAAGATGTGTGACCAGTCATAGAAGAGGAGCAATTTTAGTCTTGCCGGATCAGCTTGGTGAGTTGCTCTATAATGTTATCTTTATTTTCATACTACTGCAGCTTTAGGGTGTTGAAGATATCAGATAAGGTAAAGGCAGTATCACTGTTTTAAACCCTGGGAAATGCGTTAAGGCAAAAGCTTTACAGAGCTCTTTGCACCTATTGTCACTCTATTTAAGTTTTCTGAGGAAATGGGTGTTGCAAGAAAGAAATCTGTAGGTTGCAAACTGAGATAATTTTCTGGTTTTTAATGGCTATTTGCAGAAGGTAGTATCTCTTTTCCATTTTGTCTGTAGCAAGGAAATATTCTAAAGAAGTAAGGCACATGTTTTGTGTCTCATTTTTTGGACATCTTTAAGTCACTTGGCTTAAAATCAGCATCACAATACTTAACTTATGAGTAATGTATTGTCTGTCTGTTGCATTCAGAATTAAGTGAAGTTTGTGGGGGATAAATATAGAATGCTCATGATCACTCCTTGGTAAGGCAGTCAGCTTTTCCAAGGTGTTAGCACAGTTATAGAAACTGTTTAAAACTCTTAAGTAAATAGGAAGTAATTATTTGACTTTTATTTATCTGTGTTTATAAAAGTTCCTATTTTCTTTAATGTAATCTGATATTCATATGTGTTAGCTAGCTATTTGTGTACGTGCTTGGACTTGGTTTCTAGTCTGGAGAGTAAAACTGGATTTCAGGCATATAAACTAAATGTGACTAATATCAAATAGACTGTAGAATTAAGCTTCTTTAAGCTGTTCTAACTTAGTGAAATAATTCTTCATAACTAAGTCAGATGCAGTCTAATTAAATAATTATGATATAGGAGCTAAAAATGTTGTGGCACTGTTTTGGTTTTGATGTTGTTTTTTTAAGCAGGTTTTGTAGACAAATTGGTTAAACCTTTTGAGCTTAATCTTTGGTAGGGAAGTAGTCCTCCAGTGATACAATCCTCCAAGCAGTAATACATGCTATTGTTGGTGACTCAAATTCTAGTTCTGACCAGCCTTTAAACTATTGAAGAAATAATTTGTTTGGTTTGTATTTGCAATTTTCATAACCCCCAGTTTGGGATGTTTTTATTTAATTGAATGCTACTATGAATGGACTTTACATATTTCATGGGCCATGACCCATGTTTTGAGAATCTCATAAGACTATAAACCTCATTCTTCTTCAATGACAGTTGTGTCTGTGCAAAGGAAGCAGCATGTAATTAAACTCTCTGGTTTGAGACCTTAAGTGCATTCCTTGAGACCCTGGTGCCTGAAGTGTCCTTCATTAATACTTTTTTGGTCTATGCTTCTTTGTGCTCCCCCAATAACCTTTAATTGTATTCAGATTATACACAGAATTGACAAATTCTTTTTTTTGCCTAATTCTCTTACTTTACAGTAGCTGCCAGATTAGTCAAATAAAATGTTTATGCTGTGTTTTCATTTGATACTGATTGGATTGTTCCAGTTTTCAATGTTTCGTGATGGAAAAGCCATGACATTTGCAGTTAGAAAACAAAGCAGCATAGAGTAAAAAAAAAAAAAAAAATTAATAATGTTTTCAATTTTTTCTCCAAGCCCACGTTAAATGCATATTGTAACACTCTCTAATTAATTTTTAATGGCTTTATACTATGATTACAGTATGGAATGCTTGAAAGAAATTGTAACTGTCAAATGTCTCAAATACATCATGTAGAAACACATTTTTTTTCTACTCAGAAATGGGAAAGAATCTTTTTAGAGAAAGAAGACCTAGTTCTTACAGGATGTTTGAAGGATGTCAGGCAATAAAAATCAGCTAATTAATATTCAATTAAAGCTAGCAACCTACCTCAGGCCACTCTGCAATGATATTCATACCTCAACAAAAAATTAAGGCTTTACTGTAAGTGTTAACTTTCCATTGGCATTTCAGATTTTCTGTTGAATATGCTCTACATTCATAATACAAACCAACTAAAGTGCAAGCAGCAGATTTACCTAAAGCAAAAAATTCTACAATAAAATAGTAATGGAAGATTCTTCATATGTTTAATGCACTTACTTAAACTCATATTTTGGTTTAGGAGGACATACCATCTCTTCAAGCCGTTCTAAATGTGTGTAAAAGTAAGTTACAGTACTAAAGTTGTAGACTTTTCTTGTTTGGATTTCACTCTCTGGGTTAAGACGGGTTTGCAGTATTTTGTGGGATTGCGTGTGTTTATATAGAGAGGTTAATGTAAAACAGCAAAGCATGAATGGTGATTTGGAAGCTAAGAGAAAGACACAGCCCTTTTACCCTTTACATAGCCATGTTTATATTTTCAAGCCATTTTCTATTTAGTCAATTATCTGTAGCCTAGAGCAAGAAATTGCTCAAGCATAGATTCATGCTTGAATCAAGTCCAGTCCAGAATCTGTCTTTAAGAAGGTTCTGAGTACCTGAAGCATGCTATTCTATTATCAGATTTTTAATTTTTACTGATTTTTTTTGTGGAGAAGAATATGAACAAGTGAAAAAATAGGCTTGGACTACGGTTGCCAAATCAGTTTACTGATTAGCTTTTGAAGTTTGATAAATCTCTTCTTACTACAGAGGACAAAGTGAATGTTACCTTAAAGTGTCAGTCTTAAAAATTAATGTTGGTTGTTGTTTCAGGAATGCGAAACTGAAGGAGGCCATGACAGATGAAGGACTTTTATTATTTTCAGAAAGAATTTTCTTAAAATTGCATTAATGCAGTTACTGAAAATGAATGGGTGAACAGAGACTGGAAGAGGAATTGTACAGTCTGTTGAAGTTTTGGGGGGAACCACTACCCTAGAACTCAAGTTGTGCCTACATCAGCATTCGTTTACTTTGGTATGAAAGCAGTGGTGAATCCCCATGGTAGGGCAGAATTGGTTTTGAATCCATCTAGCTTGAAAATGAATTGGAGAAGACTGTCCCTTTATTCTCTTCATATCTCATGGAACAGCATTTTAGATCTGTCTTGAGACTTTCTTGTTTAAGGAAGACTTTAAAGAACAGGGTTCTGTCTCTAGAAACATTTAGTGGTAACCACAATTCCGAAAACAGTATTCTGAGGGAAGTTAGAGTAGCGTTGTTAATGATACAGTAATAACTTGGCAAGACTCTGCACTGGAGTTTATTCTTTCTTTATCTTGTAGATAATGGTTCTCCTGACACAGATGTATGTGGTAAATCCAAAGCTTTTCTCTAGCACATGTCTAGATTTCACATTGTAGAAGATGTCTTTTCCCTTGTATTTCTAAGCAATACTTTACCAGCAAAAGAGTTAGTACTTTCTAATCAGAAGGCAGTAAGACCTTAATGGAGAGATGTCAATTGAGGGTTTACTGCAACATGCTAATTCTTGCTGAAGCACTCATCTCCTTTACAGCCTTCATCTCAGTCAGGTTTTATTCAATTCGTATGTTGCCTTTTTTATTTTGTAAAGTTCAGTCATGTTCCTGCCCCACCTTCAGCTTTTCCTGTTTGAATTCAAGCGGCCCAACCTTTTTAGTCGCCATTGTAGAAGACAACTGCTTGACCCTTTAATGATTTTAATTGTCCTTCTCGTATTCTCTTAGTTGCTCAACTTCTGCAGAAGCCACAGATCTTTTAGTTCACCATTCAGGCAAACTGTTCTCTTGCAAAGCTGGATCAAAACCATAGGTCTGTGTAACTGAATACACTGAAGACTCTGAACTGTGATCATCACTGGGAAACACAGTCAGAAGAGCTTGAATAGGAATTATCCCCCAAACAAACCTGAATCATTCCAGTAATGCAGAGAAATGGGTACTCTTAGAGTAAAGCCAAGCTTGTTCTTACTATCACCTTTTCTAACTAGTTTACTACTAGTGATGGTGCACTAAGTTTATCAATAACCTGAAAGAAGGAAGCACTGTCTGCTATTTTTCATTGCTCTGAGGTAGGAAGTCTGAAAGCTTAAGGATCACCATATAAACAAGAATACTGTCAAGCATTTCCTCTTGATTGACAGGGATAGCTGGGATACTTGAAAATGCCTCCTTTGCTTTTGGCTGTAGCAGGAACTTTAAGCTGTCTCTTAATAGCAAATTTAGATGTCCTAGTCATCTTAATAACCCTAGAAGTTGTTTGGCAACTTGACAAATAGAAACCAAACAAAACCCTACAGACTTCCCCTAGCATTTAAAAGTGAAATATAAAAATGATCTAGTGTACAGACTTGTTAACTCCCCTGTTTGTGGTGTCTATTTCAATGTTTATTGGTGGTGGTGTAACTTCTTAGGCTTTAGTGGCCCAGCATGGGACCTTACCTTTAGGCCAGTGTAATATGACCATCCTTTTGAATTTCTGCAAAGCACTAAGCAAGTATGGAACTGTGCTGCTAAGTGAAAGTCAGTAATAGATCTTCTTGAAGTGATGCATTTCAATAGCTTTGGTAAGTACAGTAGTGACTTTAAATGAGTGGCTGTGTCTTTACCCTGACTGTTTTCCACAACAGTTTCTGAGGATGCAAGTCAATGCAGCCAGAGTTCTGGCCATGTGTTCCCTTTCTCACCTCCTTCCTTGTGGCAGACCTGGTGCTTGCCAACCCTGTGATGATCTGGTTCAAGGAACTAAGCTACCCAAAAGCTGATTGTACATGTAATCTTCGTGGATCCCGAGACCAGCTCACGGGAGGGCCAGACAAGCGACAGTGCTGATGTAAGGGAAAAACAACAGGACAGTTCCAGCATTGGCTTAAATAGCTATAAAAGGGAAGCGTCAGCGTGACATATTGATATCCTGAAGTTGTTAAGGTGTGTCAGATGAATGCTCACTGTCAGGACAAAAGAAAAAATAGACGTACTTCTGTTGTATAAATCATCTGCTGTTAGCAGCAGTACCGATTACGAAAAGCAGTTTTGCTTAATGCTGCTGGTGGTGTTACTATCAGTCAGTGGTTCTGTCCCTTTGCAGCACTGACATCCATGCTAGAGTAATTTTGTTACATAGACGTATCTTTAACTGGAAATTTTCTAAAGCCTATCTTCCCAGTTTTGTTTCAGGTGGTAATTCTCTACTTTAGGTATGCTACATGACTGCTAGAAAAGAATGAAAATTTTATAAAACTTCGTATTTGGCACTAAATTTACTTGTACAAGGAAAGTACAGAAATTGAATTGAATTTCAGAGTGACCAGAGTGGTTTGAAGCAAGAAATGGCTTAGATAATTTTCCAAAAGGAACGGCATTCTGCATTCCCTCTCACTGCACAAATACACAACAAAAGATAGCCCTCTGCTTCAAAAAGCCTTCAGTCTAATAAAGGAATTTAAAAAATAAACATGAGAGGAAAGGAGGACTAGGAGGAAGGGCGAAGTCTTGTTAAAGGGAAGGCTACTTTGTCTCTAACCACCATGCTGATGCATTCTTCATGGGGACATGGGCAAAATAAACCTTTCATAATTCCATTAAAAGTAGCCTTACCACACTACTAAGAGACAAGAGCAGTACTTCCTCTTAAACATCTTGTGTGTTTAACTCTTTGCAGTATTTTAACGTTATCATCTTGCTCAGCAGTTCTGTTGGAGGAAGAACATTGTTGTTAAGTAGAATGAAAGTGTTCTGCTAATAGAAGCTCCCAAGTTCATTAGTTGCAAAATTCTGACTAAAGCAACTGCTTTCCCTTTGCATATTTTGTGCATCAACTCTCAATGCAGAGAGTTTTAAATAATTTTAATTATTAAAGTTTTTAATAATATTATCAAGTAATGCAGTTATTCCTATGGCCATTTGTATTTATCACTAACATGTTAGGTAAATTCTGAATGAATTACACTAATCAGTAAAATGGCAAACAGCAAGTGCAAAAAAATCCCATATCCAAATTTGAAAAAGGTTATCAGCAGCATACTTCAACTTTAAAATTGCTTTTGAAATAGACTGATAAATAATAGAATTGGGGCATTCATATAGTTTTTCCAGAGCAGTGAGTTTTCTTAATTGTTTAGTTGTTTAAATTCAGCAGTTAAAAAACCCCCAACAGACCAAACAGTTAATCTGAAAGGCACCATCAGAAGCAGCCTGTTCCACTACTGTGCTGAATATGAATGAAGTTTACTTGCAGAATGCGAGATGCTATTTTTGTGGCACTTGAATAGCCAATTTTCAAGGAATACCAAATGTTTATTCAGATGGCTCTTTCTCATCTCTTGAGATGTCATACTTGCAGCACAAAGACAGCCAGGTCATTATAAACTGTGTGTGAGACACCCTTTCTAACTTGCATGTCAGGAGATTGCAGTTCTCAGAAGGCGGTCTGTAGCTTTTGGGTCATTACTTAAGACTCAGGAAAACTACTGGCAGGTCACAGACTGTACAAGTGTTGAATTGCGTACATCATCATAGTGAATTTTGCATTTAATAAAGCTCATGGTAGAGCTGAAAGACACTGGCTTAACTATATTGATTTCTTTTGCTGTTGCTGCTGTCTTTACAGTTGGTTTCTGTTAGATTGCCTTGAAGATATGTACATAAGGAAGCAATAACTTCCTGCTAGAAGTCTAAATTTCCCATTCTTTTTGAAATACAATGATACCATAAGAAGAGTATGAATTGATTTCTGTAAGAGTTTTACTTTAAAAACAGGATGATGTTCTATAGCTTTTTTTATGAAAGCTGTCAAAAGCTACTCTACTTCCTTTTTTGTTACTTAGAAATAGGGGAAGTTTCATCTTAACAGACTTGAGGGTGCATGGAGCAATAGAATATATGCTTTGATAGTTTTGCAAGAGCTGTTGCCAGTTTTGATGTGGTATTGATGGAGCTATGTTTCATTTCCCACTGTTACAACTGTATCTTTGTGTAAAATACTGAGTCTTAACCTGCCTATGTAGTTTTTCCCTTAAAATATATGAAGTGTACTTTTGTTTGTTTTTCATTTTAGCAGGACAAAGAATGAAATAGGGTGATAATGCTTCATCTCGTTTCATTTAATCTTTCCCCTCTGGCTGTTTAGCTGTGCTCCTTGCAAGTCTTGAATATGATTCACACTGCAGTATTAAATTACACAGAACCTTTTCCCAAACTGCCCGTAAGTTTCAGCTAGTCAGAGGTATACTGTTTAAATGGCAGATAAGTTACATCTGTTATATCCCATCATCTTCTACAATACATACATAAAATAAATTCTCTTTGCACAGGTCTTTAAATGCTTTCCTTCAGCTATATAAAATGGAAAGCTTTTAATAATATTTACTTTCTTGACAGTAAGATTTTTAACTTAATGACTGTGCCATGTTTAATTTCTGTGACTATGTAGATTCCCTAGTAACGTGTCAGAGGACCTTTGTTGAAGGGTTCTTAGTCCAAAGAAATTGTCATTTTTTTTTTTATTTGTTTATTTCCAATTTGGCAAGACAGAATTTTCTGTGCTCAAGTCAGATGCATTTTCTTTTTTTTTTTTTTTTTTTTTTTTGTTGTCATTTTGTTATACTTTAATAGCTGTGCTGGGTCAGCAAACAGCTGTAGCCATCTTACATCTGATCTGGCTGAAGGCTCTGAGCATTGGAGATCCCAATTTTGTTTTGTAACACAACTTCAAGGAACAGGATAAGGAGGAACTGTGAGTTGACCTAGCCAGTTTATTTAAAAAAAAAAAAAAAAAGTATTCCAGGTCGATACATGTAAATTTGTGAATGTACACTATGTAAAGTGCTAGTAAACAAAATGACAGTACTACATGAAGCCAAAACGCTGTGTGGTAGATCTCTTTGCAGAAAGCTAGAGTTAGCTTTTACATGTCTCCCTGGGAAAAGTTGTTAGCAGGAGTGACGCTGGCTCTCTGAGCTCAAGTGAACTAGAGCATTGTTACTTAAGTGACTAGAGGCAAGATTACAACATGAATCCTCCCAGGTAAAGGAATCGGAGGTTTTTTAAATCCTGTGTTCAAACAAATAATAAAATTATCAAGGGCAAATAATAAAATTCTCAACTCTTGGACTAGCAACATAATAATTTTCTGAAAAATCAAGTCTGGAGACAGCTTCAAGTCTGGCTTCTTTGTTGTCTTAGAAATCATTCCAGTGAACAGCTAGAATTATCAATTGTTTTTTGATGAAAAATATTTCTTGATGTCATTGTTTCTTGGAACCATTATTAATTTATGTCATCAGGAATAAAAGTGTGTTTATTGCTGAAATAAAGACTTAATCTTAAGCTGTGGTGGCTAAAATAAACTTGTAAATTAATAAGCAGTAAACATTGTGGGGTTTGGTGCTGGTTTGGGTTGTTTGCTTTTTTTTCTACTGGCACAAGACTAAATAAATAACTGTAGGATAGCTGTAATCCAAGGTGAAGATAGACTGGGCTGCTATTTTTCCTGGGAAGTTTAAGTCAGTTTGGGACTGACATTGAGTGGTGATGGATAAAATGGAGAAAACCTCTGCCAGCAACTGTTAGTGTCCTCTGCAGATGAAAGATACTGGCAAAGCAGCTTAACACTGCAGGGATAAATCTTCATTTGTCACACCTCCCCCTTCTCAAGTATAGGAGTTGATTGTAATGCAGAATTGTGTGTTTTAATGCTGCTTTTGCAAGTAGTATGTACAGTTCTGACTTAATTTAGGAAAAACATACCAGTTCTTTGCACTTACACCTCTGACACCACTTAATGCTTTGGTTACAAATGTTTTCCCAATATTGTCAGCTGGTTTTCCCTGTTGCTTTTATGTGAGCTGTCATACAATGAGAAAAGGGAAAATAAAGAGTGTGTTATTATAAAACAGCATAGCATGTTTTGGAGATTTTCTTGCCAATGATAGGCAGGTTTTTTTCCTTCATATTTTTATTCTGTTTTTAAAATGGATTTACTTAAATAAGAGTGATGCTGAAATCTGATATAGTTTCCTGTGTTAGGATTCCTCTAAAGGAGTATTTAAGTTATTTTGCACGCATTTGCCAGTTCAGCTCTCATACTTTTAAAAATACGTGTATATTTATTCCATCTGACTTCAGTGGCACAAAGAATGAATCGGGATGGGAACTCTGCTTTGCTAGTGTACGAAATACCACAGAATTAATGAGAATACATAAAGGGAATCACGAGGTTAAACATGAAAATTATACTCCATACCACTCCCCAAAATAACTTGTGGAACCCTCAGAAACCAACTGTGGAGGAAGCAGAACAACCACAATAAGTGTGAAGTACAAGGATAATGTTAGAAGAGTGAAGTTGTCATGGAAACCACTCCAAAACTAGTATAGCCACAAAGGCAGCATCAGACCACAGTATCATAAAGATGTGCTTCAGTAGTTGGTGTTGGACCCTGGGCTCCACTTTGTTAGTAATAGTATTTGCTTGTAGGAAATAGAGGCACTTTATCTATGCTTCTATTTCAATATTTCTTCCCTGGCATTAAATGTTTCTTAAGTGGAAGAAACTGTATAGAAGGTAGTTATGATACATTGTGCAGGCAGGGGAAATTTTTGGCTGATCACCTGTAGCTTAAGGGTGTATCATCTTCTTCAGTAAATACTGTCCTTTCATTATCTTTTGAGTAGTTCTTTTGCAACAATCAATTCGACAAGTTTTAGCAGGTATATCTAAAGTTAGCTGCTTTTCTTTCTTTGGATGAACCATATCTGTAATGAAACAAAAAAGTTGACATTCTCTATAGTTAGGGGGTTTTAAAATTACTACTACATTTTCAAATATTGTGCAGTGAAGACTGGTGCACTGGTAGATGTTGCTCTCTCCTTTATTGGCCTAACTCGTGATTTATTATAAAAAACATGGTTTAATAGTGCAGGGGTAACTATTTGCTCTTGAATTCAATCTGGTACTTTTAATGACATTTCTCAACATTTGATGTTATAATTAATGCTTCCTTCTATCTGATGAAAGAGCGGTTGGTTTGTTTGTTTGTGGTTTTATTTTGTTTTGTTTGTTTTTTGTAAAGCTCACTTATAAAGAGCACCTTTCCACGTTTGGAAAAGAAGTTTGAACACTTCACACTGGTCAGTCATGCCGTTTTTTTTTTTTTTTTTTTTTTTTGCACAGGACAAAAATGTGGTGAATTTATACAAAACAAAGTCCAGTGTAGTTTTTCCAAGATGCCACAGTACTTCTTACAGACTTACTTGATCGGGCTGTTAAAACCTGAAATTATAGCAATTTCTTTTCTTTGTCATATGTTTAAGAAAGCCTGAGATCCACTGTTTTCTATTAGCTCTGAGAAACAGCTCTTGCCTTTGTGTTGTACAAGGACAGTTTTTCAGTACTGATGACTCAGGCATCATCAGAAAGCATATACGGAGCTAGGTATGACAATTCCAGGTTTACATAAAAATGTAGCTTTTTAAGTGCAAAAACATCTTTTGCTGATGCACGTGTTTTTCACTTTTTGGCAGCCTTGATGATACATGATTATGAGTGGAGTTCTGTTGAGAAGAATGAGTCAGAAAGGAAAAGCTTCTTAATTGATTTGTTTTGCTGCCTGCAAAACACGCAGTGTGGTTACGTAACATCTCAAAAGAGATTAGGCATCAGGAAGAAAGGTGGTGAACAATTTTCCATCTTGTATCTCAGCTTTATTTCCAGTTGAGCAATAGATGAAGGTCATACTTAACCTTTTTCAGTTGCAAATAGCGCTTGATTTTTAGGTGCCTACATGCTGTGTTGAGGGAGAGGAGCTGCACCATTGGGAAGGAAACATTTGCTGGTGTTAGGAAATGGAAACAGCTCCTCAGCCAAGGCTGAAACTTCATATTGGTCATCGAAAGATGAAAGACTATGAGTTATCTCTGAGCTGTAATCCTATTACCCTGGAACGGTGGCTCTGCTCTCCCTGCTGTCCATGGCTGGGAACATGCAACAACTTGGCTGAGTGCCCAGGCAGTAAACCTATGCTGCTATCAGTCTCTTCACAAAGCTTCTGGCTTAGAACTTATGTTTCGTTATATGAAACGATATAAAAATCCAGGATTGATAGGGAGGAGTCACTAATATCACATACTTGCATATCCTAGTTTTGTGTAGAATGCTTATTCTTCTTTCTTGTGCTGATACATTTTCAAATGTTTAAAACATTTTAGTGTATTAGATGTCATTGACGTTTTAATGTGAGGGATGTAGGTTCAGATAAATTTGCAAGTTATAGTTTACAAGATCGTATTTGTTTTATGCAAGCCTGCAACCCATCTTTCTAAAAGTACTTTATTTTAGAATTAGGAGAATAAGGGTATTTTTCTGTGTTTTCTGCTAATGAGACTGTGCCATCCATTGCAACAGCCATGCTGTAACATAGTTTGCTCTTCCCTTGTGCATACTGTCATTCTGTAAATTAATATTTGCTGCAGTAACCTTAAACAGATAATCCCAATACAAGTTTGGGTGGACGGATTGCAAGATTTATGTATTGTTGCATATAGTAGTTAATAATATCTGTCATATTGCATTAGTCAGGTCTTGGGAGAATGAGTTATTCCAATTCAGTTTTCAATAACTGTGTATGAATCTTTTGAAAAGATAAAATATTGCTAATGCAAAGAAACAAAATATTTCTTCCTCTTTTTCCTTGTTTCCACATAAAGCAGGATTGAACCATAACCATTGAAGATGCCAGTTTGGATTTCATAGGATAGGATTGAGGCTTAAATCACCTGTCATGGAAGCAGAACCAAATGCATTTAAGAAGAGCATTTGGAATAACTTGAATTAGTAGTTGAGAGCTAACTCAAGGAAGGAAAAAAGCTTCTGGGCTACTGATACAGGACCTATTTTGAAAGGGCAGAACCTCTGAGTAACATGAATGGTTGTTTGATTTTAAATGTTAATGTACCCAAATGTAAAATGAGGATATGCAAATTGAGACTGCATCTACACAAACATTTTTGTTCCTGCTCTGACCTTTGGAGAATGTTATGTGGCAGAAGAAAGATTTCAGCCAGAACTAGGAAAATCAAACGTGCCCACACAAAGTTGTAATGCTTTCTGTTCCTCTTAATCGAGAGGTTGGTGTGTGTCTCCCCCCCAGTAGAGTGCTACATAAATCTTATGCGTGAACAGTAAAATCCTTTCCTACACAGTTCAGAAGGGCATATTTCATGTGTATGTCTTACAGCAAGTCACATAGATGGGTATTTATTATAGAGTGCATTGTGGGGTAGAGATGAGTAATGTCTTTTTTAAAAAAAAAATAAAAGTTTAAAATATAAAAAGTGATTTAAAAAAAAAAAATTATTTTCAGGTATAACTTGATATATATTTAAAATGTTTTATCAGTCCTCATAAATGCCCAGTGGAAATATGCTAACTCTAAAGGTTTTTTTTCCTTTAAGAACTGGAAAAAAAGTATGGATCTAGACCTACAAATTCTATGATCTCAAGTCAGAACAAAAACAAATGTTTGTATTGTTTATAACTGTTAAGATGCTCATGAAGATAATCGTACTGTCTCTATAATCGCTTCTGGATTTTAATGAGTTGCTTTAATAGAGCCACTGTAGGGAGGAAATAAGAGGAACTTATTCAAAGCAGAATTCTAGTTACTTCAAGTGAAAGGACCTGGGAAAAATCAAAATACAAAGTAGTCTGTCAATAGAAAAAAAGCAATATATGCTATAAATGCAGGAAATTCCCTAGCATATAATCATGCGCACTAATTTACTGATGCTTGCCTCTCTCTCAAAGGTGAACCTGTATCTGAAAACAATAACATCTGTTATTGTTACCTGATGTAAAATTTTAAACTATTTTTATTTATACAAAATATTACCATTGTATAGTTCACATGCAAATTTGTGTAAAAATAAATTTCTGATTTTTTGGTAATTTTTTTCTTGTATCCTTCTTGTAAGGTACAGTGGAAAGCATGTAGCCATACATGTTTCAAAAAAAAGTATATTTACAATTAATATTTGAATTCTTTAGAAAGGTGCTTTAACAACCATTTTTCTGCAGAGGTAAAGCTACCGAGTCAGTTCTGTTGTGGAGTCAGACATCTGTTTCACCATTCATGTTTAATTTACAGCGCAGCTCTCGAATAGGAAGGTTGGTCTTTCATTCTTACTATAAAGCATGAAACCAAAACAAATGATGTTTGCATTATTAAGCAGACCTTTTTTCTTTTTATTATCAGAATGTTTGTTGGAAAACTTCTCAGTAGTTTGTTTTCTGGTGATGTTATACAGATCCCCTATCTTTGTTGTAAAAATAGGAGGGCAAATATTGAGGTTAGAAAGATTGGTTGTTTTTTGTTTTGGAAAGGAATACTGAGATAAAAGTAAATGTTACAGAAAACCTTTACCCTCATCATAAGATAAATCAGCTAGGGCTGTGCTTCTAAGTGTGTTTTGCTGTTACTGCTCTTTTACTGAATTTTATCATAAATGTTTATCTTTAAATCTTTTATTCTCTTTTACCACACTGAGATAATTTTTTAATGACTGTGAAAGTAAAAGTATTTAGACCTTGGAAGTAATTCCTAAGAATTGTTACTTGCTGTCTGATACTAGCTTTTGTCTGATAGTAGTATAATGAGATTAAGTGACAAAGGTCAGGTTTTGGGATTCTTGATGTGTTCTGTCCTGGGTTCATCTCAACTAGGTGTGGGGCCACGATGCTCCATGCACCAGCCGCACTGGCAGAGAGTCAGGATGAACCACCTTGTGATGCTTCACATCAGGAGTCAGAATTGTCCCTGCAGGTTCTTGTCTTTTGCTGCTTTGGAGGGAGCCGATGCGCCCACTTCTCATTTAGTTTCATTTGAATGTCAAAAGCTAGGTGGAGTAAATCAAGGCCTTTTCTTCATGGTCTTTGAGTTGGTGAAGTAGATTTCAGTCCTACAACTTAATTTATTCAGAGGGAAAAAGTAAGCACTGGAAATGCCTTGGTAAACTAGTGTTTTTATGATGGCTTGAGAAAAGATACCTTCTTGTTTAAAGTGTACTAATTTCCAGGTTACAGTATTCCTTCAAACATAACTTGCAAGAGAAATATTAGGAAGTGTGTATACTTTTGTGTGTGTATGTACACACATATATATCGTCTCTGTGTTTAATATTAGCTTTACCTCCAAATATTAAAAAAAAAAACCCACACACACCTTTCCTAGTTTTGTAGATTGATTTTCTCAGCAGCATTCTGTGAATAAGTATTTACAGCAACTGGTTTCTGAAATTCTTTTGCCATTTAAATAAGTCACCCTAATTGTTTGTAACTTCTTATGTTTAAAAATAGCCAAAGAATATTTAAATGCATAGGAGAAATGGTTTTGGTTTGTTTTGGGTTTTTTTTATTCTTCTTGGGTACCCAAGGTCTTATTTTGCTTTTGCTTTTTAAGTCAAAATCTTACTTGTTGACCTTATTGCTCCAGCAATTCTAGCTCCCTAGTCCTAAGGTGTGGAGTAATAAAGTAGAGGCTGGCAGCATTTTCAGCACGGCCAGCTTCGATGAGTAGCCATTTAGGGAAGTCCTCCTAGGCTTCTGAAGCAAAGGGAGTAAAAGGCCCAGGCAAATTAACAATGACTTGGCAGCTTTTTAACATAGGAGCTTGAATGCAGTCCCTGGCTGAAGAAGAGCGTAACCTGCTGATGACTGGTAGAGGATCTGGTTTTCTGGGTGGCTTTGTGAACAGCTGTGCTGCCACAATGTGGGGAGTGTCAGAAGGGCAAGAATGTGCTGTCACAAATGAGCGGGTGGGGAATATGTCATGCTCCTTGCCAAGTATTAAGAAATAGTTTTTTGATGAGCAGCAGAAAACTTCATCTTAGAAATACAAAATAGTAACGATCCTAAGCTGTTCACTGCCTGATGGTTTAAAGAATGTGACAAGAATTAAGAGGTTTTATATTCCTGTCTTATATTGTTTCTTGACCTTGAGAATTGTTATTAAACCCTTTTTCTGAGGGATTTTGTCTAGTCTTTTAAATGCAGGTGTTCTCTTTTTGTAGGGAAGCAAACTAAAGGCAGGAAAATAATATAGAACTGTCAGGAGAGGGAGATTTTTGTTGTTTTTTTTTCTGGTGACAGTTGTCTGGTGTAATTCATATATATATTTGCTGTGATTCCTTTTGTAGGCTCAGAACAAAGAAACAAAAGTACTGGCTGCTGCAAAGGTGATTGATACTAAATCAGAAGAAGAACTTGAAGATTACATGGTTGAAATTGATATTTTAGCATCCTGTGATCATCCTAATATTGTTAAGCTCCTAGATGCTTTCTACTATGAAAACAATCTGTGGGTAGGTATTTTTTCCAAATGTACTTATTTTAAAAGGTTACCGAAATTACTTTTTTTACTTTATTAAAAGATCATTTGTCAATTGCATTTCTTCTGGATTGTCATTATTGGAATAACTATTCCGTTTCAAAACTAATTTGTAAGTTGTTAAATATTACTTTTAGGAAATTGTCACTGAAAAATTGAGCTACAGTGAGTAATTTGGTCAGGAGTTTAATCTGAAATTTGGAAATGAGCAGTTTATTTTGGTGTATGGAGAGAGTCCTTGGTGCTTATTTGCAACGGCAGGACCTAGATTTTAATTACATTTGCACAATTTAGAGATTCAGAAACCGCAGCTGAAAAATGAATAATGTGCTGAAAAGGCCACCCTGTGAAGTATGTATTTTAGATAGGAGTGAATTCATGTACTTCCAGGAAGGACAGTTTACCAGGATTTGGACCATAATTCATTTACTTAAAACCTAGATATTTGTACATAGAAGTATAGTGGGCATACATATGACTGTATGTCACTCTTCTTCTATGTCCTGTAGGCTAAATAGCTTTAGCTATGAAAATACAATTTTTCTTCCAATGCAATATTTCTAGATGCATTTGGAATTGTACAAAGAATGCATGTTTTTTTAAAAAGAGTTTATAATTTGAAAAGATACCTAAAACAAGTAAAAGTAAATTTCCTTGGAGTCTTACAGATATGCTTTATCCTTTAAGATTAAAATAATGGAAGTATAATGCCATGTTTCCTGATGTAGACTTATTTTTATAAGCTTTGTGAAACCTTTGTGTGATCAGAATGCAGAGTAAAATGATACTGTATAAAACAGTGGAATAGTGGTAAAATCTTCATGCATAAAGGTCAGCATGAAAGCGGTATGCATAGAAGCACCTTATGAAACAAAGTGGATAGGCTTCGCTGGCAGAATAAACATAGGAGTAAATAGTTTGAAAACAAATTGTAGATCTATAGTTACAGTGAAGTGCAGAGGCATGAAAGCAGCAAAGGGAAGGATATAATGATGTGGTAAGTAAAGAGAATTTAGTGAAAAAAAGAAAAAAATGATCGTTGGATGTAAAATACGCAATTGCTTTCCAGTTTTAGAAAGTTTCTCGAGCAAAGAGACCTTTGCCAGATAAACCAGGAAATCTTAAAGAAAGAAATAATTTATTTCTAATTTATCACACTTAACTTATTTGGCAGTAGATCTGTAGAAGCAAGTAAATAGAATAACTCTTGAAAGGATTTAGAAAGAATTGCCTTATATAATACATTTATTAGTACCATTGTTGTGAGAATCAATTATAACAGTAATTTGAAGTAATACGTAAAATAAGTGGTGTATATATAAGTGTCATGGTATAAGTTCTAATTTGAGATTTCCTGTTTTATGAGGAATTATACTCAGATTTTAAAAAAAAACTCTAAAGGGAAAAAAAAAAATATTATTTCCCAGAATACTGACTGTTAGGATTCTGACTGGAAATACTTGTTAGCTGTCAGACTGAAAAATATAATCTAATGTTTAAAGTTCAAATGAAAGAAGAAAAAACCCATAAGAAAGAGTGGGGTGTTAATCTTGGATGACTTTTCCTCTTTCTTTCTCTCCTCATTCCCTTTGTCTACCCTCTTTTCCTTTGTGTATGGTCTTTCTGTCCTACATGTCAGCATAGTTTGTGCCCCAAAATAGTTGCAGTTTATTTTTCTTTCAAATGGAAACTGAGAACTGGAGATAGTTGTTCTAGTATTATTAAGCTCTGGGATAAAAGCTGTGATGCATTGCAGGCATTTGTGAAAATGGAGGAAAATTAATGTAAACATCTGAATTTAGTAATTTTCTGTAGCTTTTAAGAGTATATTTCCATTTTTTCATGTCATCTGAAATGTAACATCTTGGAAGATGTTACAAGATCATGTAGCTCTTAATACTTGCACTTTTCAGTCAGAGAGGCTATGGTATAGAAATAGAATTTAATAATCGAGAAATAAGTTTGCAGGCATTACGTAAGTCTTATTACAACAAGTCAGATTCACGCTATTTCATTATGTTTTATAAGTTTTACTATGCAATTTTATGTTTGGATTAAAACTTTTGTCTGAGTATCTCCAAGCAATTTTCAGAGAATTTGCTTGAGCAGCATGGCCCTACTTTTAGCTGGGTAACAGTACCAGTATTTTGCAGAGGTTAATGAAATAATTTGTCACGGCCAAATAGTTTGAAACTCTGGTCTCCCAATAATGCTCCCTTAATCAATGGTTCAGTTCAGCAGAACTATTTAATTTGTAATTTGTGTATTCTTTTGTTTATATACAGATCCTGATCGAATTTTGTGCAGGTGGAGCAGTAGATGCAGTAATGTTGGGTAAATAAGTTGTTTCAAATAATAAACTTAATATCTTAAATTATATATTGTAAGACTTGTTTCACATGTATTATTTTAGAATGCAAATATTTATGTAATTTGTGTGCTGTATGTGTTGAGTGTTGGGGGTGTAGATTAGCATTTACACCTATATGAACATTATAACTTCTCTAGTTGGATTAATTTTCTCTCATTTTTAACCTGCTTATTTACTTTTCAAAATACATTTGTGTCTTGATACTTGAATGAATGTCATGAGTTGTTATCATATGCTTACAGAGTTCTCTGTTGTTATAACATAGTCTATATGAGCCCTTTTCAGGATCACATTCTTCCCCTCCCCCTGCCATCTTCCCAATTACATTGTGATAATTTTTTATGTTGCATCAACCTTAAAGTGAGACAGTTCTGTGTTTATTCATCAAATTAGGTGAATGCGAATACCAGTAAGTAAAGGATCTTCTCTTTAACATCTCTGTGTACCGCACGAGACCCGATCTCTAAACTATGCAGTTTTTTCGCACTTCAGGTAGTTAGGTGTACATAGTTCATAATGAGGAGAGTTTTGGGTACAAGGGATGAAATTCTTATTGAAAAGAGTGGATATTTTAAGACAGAAGTTTTTCTGATGGACAATGTTCAGAATCTGTCAGATGAATGAATTTTCACGTATACTTCTATACTGATTGCTATAAACACATAACATAAAATGCAAAAAATGTTGTGTTTATTTCTGTCTCTTTCTTTCGTAGAGCTTGAAAGGCCATTAACAGAGCCACAGATCAAAGTGGTGTGCAGGCAGACACTGGAAGCATTGAACTACTTGCATGAAAATAAGATCATCCACAGAGATCTAAAAGCTGGCAATATTCTTTTCACATTAGATGGAGACATTAAACTAGGTAAGCATGTTGAACAAAAAAGTATTTCCCAGAACTTTGCATGGTCTTATAATTGTGTTTTCTTTAGGCTGTATTTTGGCAGAGTTCAGTATTTATCTATTTAAATATCAGTCTAACAGTGAGGATTTTTTCAGATACAAGTGGTTTGCTGCTATGAAGAAATAAAGCAAAAAATAAAATCTAAAAAAACCAACCCAAATAAAATGTCCTAATGGAACCTGGCAGATCTTTCAGACTTCAAAATCAGCAGGGACAGGAGTCATCAATGTCTGTACCAAGCTGTCTAAAGTCAGTCACAGGTCCTACAAAGTTCTTAATTATCCTTGCTATGGTAACATCAGAACTTCCCTCTGAAGTTGTTAGTTTGGAAAATGAACATCCTTCACTATCGCCAAAAAACAGTACCTAGTACTGTTGTCTCTTCCATTTTTAAGAGAGGTATAATAATCTGAAATACTCAGTTTTATTTTTCTGTGCCTTTTTTAATTGTTCAGTGCACTGAAATTAAGATAGAGCAGTCTGGAAAAAAATCAACACAAGCTAACTATTTTTGATTGCTATTTTTTTAATCTGAATTTAACCAGTCTTCCACATTTTCCCTCTGATACGGTAGGGAATCCATGAGGATTCCACAATGAAGAACTGAGAAGGGGCTACTGGTGGTGAATAGCATCCCTTCATTCAGCCGGGAAAAGATAGGAATTATCTGGATCCACTTTGTTCAGGGCTTCATCAGGGGAAATGTGTATAAGCTGTCGGCCTTTTCAGTGGTGCTCCCAGCATCATAGTTCCATGGCAGCAGCTTGCATCTATGTGATGCATGCAGTTAGTTGTAGTTCTTTGGTTGCAAGTTACACAGAGGGTAAAGGTAAGGAGAATCAGATGATCACCACGGTGAACTGGGGCTCTAAATTACCAGCTTTGCTACACATGTTCCTTTTAAGTGTAAGCAAAACAAATTCACAAATAAATCTACTACCTTACTCATACTGATCACGGTGTCTCTGCAAGGTGTAGTGCATCATCTCGGTTAAGAAGTTGAGAATATTGAAGAACCTGCTTTGCTACATTGATCGGTTGTGTGTCTGTGCTTTTTGCATGCATTCCTTTGCACAAGGTTATGACTTGTACATGTAGTACCTGCACATGCCTTTCTCTTACTCTGCAAAGCACACGTAACGTTACTTATTTAGGCTTTTCTTGGAAGCCTGAAGATGTAGTGATGGACTGAGTCTCACAGGCCTTATTATGAATGTCATAGAACTGCTATCTTAGTTTCTTAATACTACTGTAGAAGAAATCACAGATCATAGCAAGAGTCTCATGGTCAGAGAGAGAATCATTTGTTTCTGTTCATTCTATTTGCCTCACGTCACCTGGCTCCTCCTCATACAGACTGAAACTATTTTCGCATTTTGTCAAACTTGGCCAATATGCAGCACTGTGCAGGCTGCCAAGATACTACTTTACTGTTCAGACTGCTGGGAGGTTTCTTCAACACATACATTTAGTGATATGTTCAGGTTTGCTAATTAAGATTTCTTAAAAAAAATTACGTTCGTTTTGGAAAGTGTACAGCATCCCTTAAAAGAGAATTTTACTGCTCTAAAACTACCTCTGTTTTGCTTCTGCTACACACAGAAATGGGCAATCTCTTCTTTTACAAGTATGTGAATGGCAAATTTCTTTCATTGCATTTTTTTGTATAAGGATTAAAGTTTTATTATTCCAGTATCTGTAGTCCCTCAAGATTTCAGATTTTGCAGCTGAACAAATAGCTCTCAGTCCTTTTTCTTTTTTTTTTCCACAGAGCAAAATTAGTCTTCTCAAGTGTTGAGCCAATCAAATAATTCCGTATGGATTAAAGACAGCAACATATGGCTATTTTGTCCTTTTGCTCTAATCTCTAGGTCTTCATTAAGAAAGTTACTTCTATAATCATATAATACTTATTTAAATGTCTTTTTTCCTCTGTGAGAAACGTGGTATTTTATAGACGAGTAATATTAATTGCGGTGATAAAGATGATTTTTAGTTACATGTTACATCAAAGGAGCATATGCAAGCTTTTAGATATTTAGTACAAAGTGAAAAGTGATGTGGAAAGAAGGCTGTCAGATAAAGGGAAAATGGAGCTTTATGAGAATTTGAATCCTGACATTAAAAATTGAATGAGTTGTTGAATTAATGAGATCTAATGCTATGTCTGAGGAATACAGCCTCATAGACTAAAGAAATTTTCTAATTAAAATAATTTAACCCACTTATTCCTACAACAAATGCATGTGGCACTCATGTTGCACACAGTTCAACAATAGCATTACTTTCTTTTTAGCAAGAGAGAATAATGTTTATTCAATGAAATGCTTTAGAACTTTGGCACTCTGTTGTCAAAACTCAAATATTTGTATCTCACTTCGCAGTTTTAATACTGCAGAATGTTTGCTCTGGAACATGTAACATTTAAACAGTTAAAAAACACTTAAAAAAACAGTTGTAAAATACGAAAATATAATATGTTTTGCACAACCCAGTTAATAGCATTTTACTGTTTGCTTTAAGCGGATTTTGGAGTATCAGCTAAAAACACAAGAACAATACAAAGAAGAGATTCTTTTATCGGTACACCATATTGGTAAGTGCACTGTTTTGCTGACTTTTTAGTATGGAATAATATCTTAATATTAGCTTTGTTGTTAGTATTACAAGCTTGATACAGTGTTGTGTAAATATGTTAAATGAGAGTTGAATGTGCTGTTTAAAATGCTTCAGGGGATTTATCTGATTAGAATCTTTCTCAGAGTGCATTTTCTAATCTGGTACTTCATGATTCTCTTTGCAGGATGGCTCCAGAAGTAGTAATGTGCGAGACCTCTAAAGACAGGCCTTATGACTACAAGGCTGATATTTGGTCTCTTGGCATTACTTTAATAGAAATGGCTCAAATAGAGCCACCTCACCATGAACTCAATCCAATGCGAGTGCTTTTGAAAATTGCAAAATCTGATCCGCCTACATTAGCCCAGCCTTCAAAATGGTTAGTGTTTTATTTACAACTTTCCCACCCCAATTTGTAGATTTTTGAGTATGAGGCGTGCCAAGACGTGTATTTGCTGAACTGACGTTCCTGAACATAGACCTTTTGAACTTTATGGAACTAGTTGATGCATAAAGTCAGGCATGTATTCTATACATGTTTGTTTCCACATGTGTGCACACACATATACATCTCCTTGTACGACTGGGATGATTGTCTTTTTGTCATCGTTCTGATAAAAGCTTTTATACTGAAATTTTTTGCAGTTTTTGCATTAAATATATGCAAAATAGCTTTTTAAAAACGCAGTAAGAGATCTGAAGGCCATCTGAAAAAGAAAATCTGCTGAAAGGAGACTGAAATTTGATCATTTCGATATCTTTATGTGGCGCAGTTAGTGATATAGCAGATCTGGTGTATTATAAATCCAGAGCCAAAAGTAAACTCTTCTATTAATGGACAAACATTTTAAAGATTGCATTTGTGCCACATTGGTCTTTGCATTCCTGTACTAGCTGTGTTTTCCTAAATCAATAGAAGGACCTGAAGTTGCAGTGTAGATGCATGTGAAAGCAGAAGAATATTTTCTTATACACTAGTCTGATGTCAAGACGGAAGAAGAATGACTAATTGTTTGCTTTTTGTGTAGGTCATCAGATTTTAAAGATTTTCTGAAGAAATGTTTGGAAAAGAATGTAGATGCAAGGTGGAGCGCAACTCAACTTCTGCAGGTATTTTCATTCATTGTTCAGAACTATTGTTTAAAGGCAAGAATATTTTGTAGTTTTTAGAAGCTGAGCAGCACTATAGTAACTATTCAAATAACTTCAAATCAAGTGTTCGTACACAATCTTTTTTAACATTGTTGCATTGATCCTTATTTTGTAAAATCTGATTAAATGATACAAGTGCAGATCAAATTTTTTGTTTACATATTTTGATGCAATATAACTGATTACTTTGCATAACTATTTATACTTTTATACTTAGAATGCAAGGAGGTATTTACATAAGTAGTCAATTGCTGACAGTGTTTTAAAAGCTTTAGTGCTCAGCCTTCCTTTGTAATGCTGTCACTGCGGAATAGCTAAACAGGAGTAGATGTGACTAGGTACATTTGATTCTCTTTAACGTCAGCACGCATTTACTTTATCCAGAATACATCCGGCCTGAGTTGAATAGGTTTAAGCACCAGGCCGAGCAGAGAAGGATGATTCAGGCAGTAGAAGAACAGGTAGCTGTTTCCTCTTAAAGAAAAATATAGAAGTCTACGTTGTTATTCGGAAAAAATGTTCTAAAGGCAAAGCAGTTTTTTTTCTAGAAAGGATATTTCTAGATAAAGCTTATCAGAAAATAAATTAACTGTGGAACTGAAAAGAAATGAAATTCATTTCCAGGAAAAATAACCTTTTAAAAAATCTTTCTACTTCTGTTCTTTGGATTGTGAAACAGGTCAGTATAAATGAATTACTCTTATTTTTAGCAAGTTTGTTAGACTACTTACACAGTATATTTGAATACAAATGTTTTGATTTTAAAACTCCTGCAGAAAAATATATTAGGATAGTTATTATTCATGTTAACTATGAATCTTAACAATAAATTAATCTTAACTGTGAATCTTAAGTTTGAAAGAACCAGAGTAACATTTCTCTGAAGTTATTTTTTTCAAGTTATTTTTCCACTGTGTACAATGAAGTCAGCACTTAATATGGTTCTTATTTTTTTTTATTTTCACAAGCATCCATTTGTTACTGTTACTTCCAATAAACCAATAAGAGAACTGATCGCAGAAGCTAAGGCTGAAGTTACAGAAGAAGTTGAAGATGGTAAAGATGAGGATGAAGAAGAAGAAACAGAAAATTCTCTGGTCAGTTTAAAATTTACTTTTTAAAATATGCAACTAATTTAAATCACCAGTTTCCTATGGAGAACTCAGTTTCTGATGTACTACTCAACTTTTGCACCAAATCTTCTAAGAATAACAGCATAAACGTACTCTAACCTTATAAGAAAATATTAAATCATCGTTTTAAAAATTAGCGTATTCTTAAACTCCTTTAGAACTAATAATAAAGAATATTATATAATAAAATAATTATATTTCTTTTACATGTATATGTGGTATAGCATTTTAAATTTCAGATACTGATTTTGCTAGAAATGGTTTTATGTCAAAATGACAAGATGAATGAGTGAACATATATTTGTGTTCCCTAAGATGCTTAAACCATTAAGGAAGGCATGTGATCATTATGTTACAAACTAAATTTGTGATTTGACAGCATGGCTTTCAAAGAAGAAACAAACAAAAGCAGAAAACCCCATATTTTACCAAGACAGGATTGCATTTATGAATGTATTTCTAAAGGTGCTTAAGAATCTTACAATGCGAATTCAGTTCCTCGAAGGGCAGTGCTGTCATGTTCAGCATGGTAGTAGGTTGCAGAGTGTACCAGTAGTGTGCTTTATAACTTAACTGGCTCCAGTGCCATAAATATGGACAGCGACCACCAGTAGCTGCCGTTACCAGCAATGGTAAAGAAGCCAAATGCACGCGCACAAGAAGCACAGCGCCATTTCCTTCTTGCCCCTTACCATGCTGGCCACATTCCCTGGCCTTCGTACTACATTCCAGCAGATCTCCAAGCAGGCATTCCCACCAACTTCCTCCAGGACTTATTCTGTATCTCCTAAGGCATCACCCACCACCTCCCTCTGCTGATTAGCTGCGAAGCCATCAAACCCCAGGAGGGTTGGAGTGAAGTCCACCTTGTGACTCAATTATTAAGTGTCTCAACACAAGCAGCAGTGTAGGAAATGGTGAGGTAGATGCAGTTACATCATTTACTTGTGGTAGTTTTAAAAGCTGCTTGGAGATCAACACTAAGCTTCCAGAACAATTATGTGAAGAAACCTTTTAAACGCACTTTTGATTTAAAAGGAATGGTTTCCTGGATGCTTAGGAAAACCTTAAGTTAGGAAATGTGCGATCAAACCCACGTTTGTTACAATAGCTAATCTAGAATGTTCCCAATAGCAAATGAGAAGCTTGATCTGCAAATTACAGGATTCTAACAGTAAATATAGACAGAGACATATCGCAATCACTTTGAAGAGTGAAAGGGCAATTCTGGTTAAAATGATACTTTGTTACTATATTCTTTTGTACATCTGTGTGTAATCTGATAACATTCATTCACATTCTGGCAGCAGCAGTATCCACAGTTATGTAACTGTTCCTATTCTAGTGCCGTATTGCCACTTGATCAGATCTGCTGGAGGTTTCCACCGTTTTAAGGGAGTTTCACAGTGGTTAAAAAACAGACCAAAAACTTTTCAGGCATTTTTAACAAAGAGCACAAGGAAAGATACTTCCTTGTCATGAAGCAAAATATCTTAATATTGCATTTTATCAGTGCTGCACTACCAAAGCTACATGGTTTCTTCCTAGCCAAACTGACAAAAAGACATGTGTCTTTCAAATCCAACTGTAGCTGGGACTACCAGGGAGCTGAATTAATTACAAAAAAAAAAAAAAGCAAAACGATTGGAAAAAGACTCTTGAAGATTCTATAAAGCGTGAGGCAGAGGACTGACTATGGCCCCTTTCCTTCAGTCGTAGCATATTTTATTCAATTATGAGCGAGGGAAGAGGATTCTTGTGAATCTGTTCTGTTCAGAACCTGTCTGCCGTTCATGCACTTGTTCCGTGGTAATACCAAATGAAGTACTCTGGGGTTATCAAATTCATATCACTCTGAATTAAGTTAGAAAATCATTAAATATTTCTCTTCCTTTAATTTTTTAGCAGTTACCTGCAGAGAAACGTGCATCCTCTGACCTTAGTATTGCCAGCTCTGAAGAGGATAAACTTTCACAGAATGCCTCTGTTCTGGAATCTCTTTCTGAGAAAATAGAAAGTAATGCAATTGAGGACAAGGCCAGCACTATACTTCCAGATGATAAAACAGCTGGAGAAGAATCTGAGGACATTAAATTTAGGAAAACAGCTGATACCGTATGTGATACTACTGTTGGTGATAGGAAAGTGCAGAATGGTTCTGTGCCAACTGGTGAAGATGAGCAAGGGGAAATAGAACCAGCTGAAAAGGATGCAGAAAGCCTGAAAAAAACACATGAAGATGCAGAACCCCAGAAAGGAGGGAAAGACCTTGAGGTGGTAACAAAATCAGAAATAAAGGATGAACCCAAACTAAAAGTAGAGAAAGAAAATGACGTGAGAAATGAACAGACAGAAGATAATAATCTGAAAATAGTACCTACGACTGAAAATAGCATCGAAACTAGAGAAGGCATTTCTAAGGAAACTGGTGAAAAAGAAGAGAACAGAACTGTTCTCTCAGAAAATAAAAAAGAAAAGGTCCTTGCAGAAGATACTACAGAGCAAAAGGAAGGTATAGATGAAGCTCAGAAAGAGGCAATAATAGACAGCACTACAGAAACTGTACCTACTGCTGTAGATAAAGTGGATGTTGAAGAAAAGGGACTAATAAAGCATGGAATTGGCAACATTAAGGAGATGCATGGTATTGCTGAAACACAGATCAGTGATGGGGATAAAATACCTGAGACGGAGGATAAGCCAGTGGAAAGTCAGGCTAAGCAGGTCCATGAGATAATCAGCTCTGAAGAAACTCTATTGGAAAGCCAAGATAAAGTGATAAAAGTAGACAAGAAACTGGCAGAAAGTGAAAATGAGGATATTAGTAATATAAGCAGCATGGAGGAAACGGAGATCAAACACTCTGGAAAAGACGACGTAGACCACAAGGCAATACAGAGTAAGCCTGAGGATATTTCTAACAAAGAAGTGGGTAAACTGTCTGATATGGACCAAAATGCAGAGGAGTGCAGACCTGAAAATATCCAGGAAAACAATATTCATATAGACAAAGAACATTCGGAAGTTACTTCTGATGAAATAACAAAGAGTAAGCTTCAAGATACTGTCAATGAGCGAGCTGATGACTCTGGAGTCACTCCAGTCCCCAGAATTAGTATTAGCATTGAAGAAAATGCGGAGAAAGTCAAAACAGATAATCCAGACAAGAGTGTAACTTTACAGCAGCTAGAATCAGAAAATTTAAAGGAAAATGATGCAGATTCAGGCACTGGTTCTACAGCTGATAACAGCAGCATTGATTTGAACTTGTCGATTTCCAGTTTCCTTAGTAAAAACAAAGAGACAGGATCAATATCTTTACAGGTAAGTATAAGAAATCAGATATTTTTGTATAAAATCCTATGTGAGTGTCACCCGAAAACCAAGTTTAACCTTTGTAACAAAGAAAATTGAGTGAGAAGCTAGTATGACATTGTGGAATTCAACTTCCTAGAAACTGAAGTATTCTAAACTGTGCGCTCTAACAACATATGGAATTTGTGCAGTTACGCAGCAAATCTAGAAGGTAGAGAGTTGCTAATTATTGTTTTATTTTACTGCATAATTGTATTTTTAAAATGTAGACTGGCATATAACAGAAGTCTAACAAAAAGGGAAAATTTGTGAATAGTTGTAGTTGAGAGCTGATATTGAAGACTAGTTCAATGCCTTCCTCTGCACAGAATCCCTGTTTGACAAGACAAATCTCTTATAACATCTAATCTTATATTGAATTTCTGTCACTTCCATCTTCTGATTCTGTTTAGATCTAGACAATCTAAGTCAGATAGACTCTCAGGTCTGCTTTTTCCAAACATGAATGCTCCTATGATCGTACTGTATCAATGCAATTACACCATTATGGATGAGCTTATTAAGAGGAAGCACATTACAGATAATGAACTTTATTTATATCTCTATGCTAATATGACTATAGCCATACTAGGGTAGTAACTGTGTAACCATGGGTTTGAAGAAAACAAACAAAAGCCAAATAAAAATAATAACTTGGCATAGCTGTGCTTGCTAAGCATGACTGCAAGGTGTTTGCAGTAGCCCTAACACAGAGGAGACACGGTTTCAACTGGGGTCTCTATTCTCTTCTCATGGAACAATAGTGGCTCTGAGAAGTGAGATTTCTCCAGTTCTGGTGGCAAGACCATCACATGATTTTTGACTAATTAATACTGCGTTTAATTTATTTGCAAAGCAGAAGTCAGTAGGTGAGGAAATTGCTATTCTGTTTCAGTACTGTTTTTCAGAACTAAATACCTTTTTTGGTGACTGGCAAAATTATGGCCAAAAGGTTTGTTCAGGGTTTATGTAGATTTTTTAAAATTTTTATTTTCTTCTGGCAATTTAAATAATCAATAATTACAGTTTTCTTTTGCTGTCAAGAGAAAGTTTCAGTATATTATAAGTTTTCAGGTGCTCACTTGATTAGTGAGGTACCTGATAAGCGAGAAGAACTCCTGATTACTATACAATAGGTCTTCTTAGAAGTATTTGAGGTAATTTAATATTAAGAAAAAAGTATATAACTTAAATAACTAAGTGCAGAATAACTTACCAGTGCTTTATTCAGGAAACTAGAAGGCAGAAGAAAACTTTAAAGAAAACTCGGAAGTTTGTTGTTGATGGAGTAGAAGTGAGTGTAACCACATCAAAAATAGTTACAGAAAATGACTCAAAAAGTGAAGAAATGCGATTTCTGCGGTGAGTGTTTTGAAAAGTAAAATTTAGAAGAGGTTAGCAGCTAATTTTTCTTTTTTTTGAGTAAAAGGGGGCTAAAGATCATATTTCTGTCATATTTGGGGATTAATATCAATTACTTTGTTAGTAGAAAGGAATGTAAAGTGTTTCTTAATAAGAATCAATTCAAAACTAGTTTTACTGGACCTAAGTTTTAGATGCTTTGTTCATCTTTTGTAATTGTCCACTTTAGTTTTCCCATCAGTATTAAGTGTTCTTTCTCATTGTTAGACGTCAAGAGCTAAGAGAGCTAAGACTTCTTCAGAAAGAGGAGCAGAGAGCCCAACAGCAACTCAGTAATAAGCTTTTGCAACAACGAGAGCAGATATACAGACGTTTTGAACAGGAAATGACAGTGAGTTTCTGGATTTTCGTGCTCTTAAGATATGACATCTTGATGGAGTAGGCAGAATACTGCTAGCAACAATCAGCTGTTTCCCTTTACGATGGCTGTAGCTTAGTTTTCATTCTTGTTAATAAATGGCAATATTTTCCATTGTGGGGTGCCCAGCTTGTGCGCTAGAACTCACCAGCCAGAACAGTTCATCGTGGCCATCCTCTGCTGTGGTACAGAACTTCACTGAACAGAATTTAGTTTTCTAAAAAAAGCTGCCAAATTATTTTCACAGAGTAAAAAGCGACAGTACGATCAAGAAATAGAAAATCTAGAAAAACAGCAGAAACAGACAATAGAGCGCTTGGAACAGGAACACACAAACCGTTTACGAGATGAAGCAAAACGCATCAAAGCAGAACAGGAGAAAGAATTGTCCAAATTCCAGAACATGCTGAAGAACAAAAAAAAGGAGGTAAGAGACAATAATGGTAATGAAGAAAATAAGGAGTCTGAGCATAGCAAGCAGTTGAGATTAGGTCTCCCAGAAGCCTTGTCAACCTCATGTGTCATACTGAGTTATGGAAGGGTTACTAGCAGTCAGTATTATTTCTTTTGTTTTGCTGCCTAAAGTGAAATACAAACAGCTAACAGGAAGATTTAGGTGTTGACTTGATCTAGAAAACATCACCAAGTCAGAAGACTTCCTTTTTCACAGAATCTTTAATAAAATATTTCTTTCTCAAATATTAAATCAAGAAAAAGATTGCTACTCTAAACAAATACAGCTAGAGCTAATAAGTAAATACTCATCAAATTAGAATTTCAAAGAAAAGAATATAGTCTTGATTACTACAGAGAACCACTTAACTGCCCAAGACTTTTGTTGTTGTTAGAGTAATTTGTTAATTTTTATTGAATGTGTGCTGTTGTTGTTTGGGATTTCATTATATGAAGTGACAGGAGTTATATGGATTTAGTTTAACTCAAAAGGAAAGCCAAGAAAGAAAAGTCTGGATAACCTAAAATCTTTTACAGTCAATTTCATATGTCCCATATAGTTAAGACAAAAAGAGTGACATTTAACTCTGACACTTTATGCTATTTGCTTTCATTACGGTAGGAGAAGGTGATGTGTTTCCATATGGATTTTGCATCTTAAAAGCTGTTTTATTTCATTTTCAGATCAATGGTGTAGTGCTTGTTTGTATATAAATGGCTCTAGTGTTTGCTCTAATAGTTACTAGACTAGAGATTTCTTTAGAAGTCTGCACTGTCCGTGCTTTTGCATAGAATGATCCTGTAGTACCAAAGTGCATTAAAAAAAAAATAGAAGTTGTATTCATTTTGAACCATATGCTCATATGTAAATAACAATTTTTCTTCTTTTGTGGTACCTCTTGCATTTTTGAGTCTCTCTCTACTGGTGATTGGGTTCTACATGGGAAAGCGGGACGAATTTTACGTATTGCTCTGAGCTAAAAGCAGTTCTTTCATGGAAACAGGAATAGCATGTGGTGATTTGGACTCTGTTTTCTGATGATGCTTCCACTATTAAACAAGCGGGCATTTGTTTTGGGGTGCATAGTTCGGTATTTAAAGCTTTAAGAAGGCGATTTACAGTTTGAAGGAAAATGCAGCTGGTGCTCTAAAATGACCCGTGCTATATTGGAGTGTACAATGTTATATTTTTCTAATTCTTAAACACATCAGCAAATTAACAGATTAATAGCCAGTTGATTTAGCCAGGTTATATTTAGACTCTTTCTGCTAATCTTGTCTGATTCACCTTGAACTGAAGCACAGTCCATTCCAGCATATGTGTCATGAAAAGTTTCTTGAAAACATGCTCAGTTATTGGTGGGTTTTACTTTTAAATTCTTCACCACTAAACACAGCCAATTAATATTTTATTTGCTTCTATGATAATTTTAAAGACATAACTGGTATAGATGTCATTTATGGTTGGAGACACTAGTAATGGCATCTTACACATTCACGTTTGAGACAGTGTCAGAAATAGCTGGTTTTCAGTGGAAGTTATTTTAAACTTCCAACCATTTTTCACAACTTTACGATGAGGTAAACATCCTCTCTAGTCCTTTTGCCATATTCAAGAAAATGCCACTTTTGCAGGTGGTGGTTTTCTTAACGATTGACTATTCTAGCTGCTGCATGAAAGCGCAAGCAAGAGACTGCCATTTCTGAGAGCACTGGGCAGCATTTGCATGCAAAAAGAGGCTGGCATATACCTCCTTTCTGCACTGCGCTGGCATACATAAAGCACCTATTGTTCCTTCTCTTTTCATTAAGCTCTTTTCACTAAACTAACATCCCTGCCACTGAAATAATGCATGCTTCCCAGTACCTCTAGTGCTTGACCTGCATGTCCTATGTTCACAGTAATGCTTGCTGTGGAGAAAAAGTGTTCTTTTCGCCACCTTCTGCATGCTTATATACACTGTAGGTTTTATGTGAAGTGGAGAAAGCACCAAAAGAGCTGAGAAAAGAGCTCATGAAACGCAAGAAAGAGGAGCTTGCACAAAGCCAGCATGCTCAGGTAACAATGGCAGCTTCAAGCTACTAAAATAGAAAGGCAGCGGTATTCACACAGCTTGATGATTTCACTTGTTGTTGTTGAGTGAATATGGAACTTAACTCTAACTAACCCCACGTACCGCTCTCTTTCCTCAAGTACTCCCGTATCGCCTCCCATAGAGTACACTGTGTAGAAAGATAGGAGCAGCAATCTCCAGGTGTGTGCTGTTAAGCGTACTATTTTATATACTGTACCAAATAAGAACGGTATTTTTCTACAGCAAGTTTATTTACGGTGTTTTTATGAGGGGTAAGTATGCCATAGGTCCAATCAGATTATAAAGGTTACAGTCAGAAGTAAGTTCAGAGCAATGTTAAGCTCAGTGGAGGAAAATGTAAGCATGGAATGCTGGAAATATGTAAGCACGAGGCATCTTGTTCACAGAAGCAGAGCAGATTAGGTAAAATGAAGCTTTACAAGTCATCATTTATGATGTCACACCTTCAGACTTGTTGCTTTTATATGACCCAGCTAGAAAGGGGGCTAGTATTTTAGGAGAGCGTTGGCTTTGCGATAGCCACAGCTTGTACAGAGTGAGATTGCACCACGACGGAGCAGGATGGATTGAGTCATTTAAAGATTAAATGTTTATGCGAGTGACCTAGGAGAAAATAATAGTAACTTTATTTGATTATGTGTTTAGTTAAAGAGGAGGTTTCCCGGGACAGGATGTGATTGAGTTGTAGCATTCTCCCTGTACCAAGGATATGTAGAGAGGTGATACGAGACAATTTTAAAGGTGAGATGTTCTTACTTGGAATGATAAGTACCAGACAAGGTAAAAGTGTTTAGTTTTAGAATATCTAGAACTCTGGTCGGTGACCACACTTCTGTGTGATTAGCCTTGACATTTTAAATGTATACTACTAACATACAGCAGATGTCATTTCTTCTTTTTTTTAAAGAACAGAAATATATTTCATTCTATTCTGACATAGGAAGTACATTGTGTCCCACAGGGCGTTGCTCAGGTTATGATTCAGTCTTTTCAGTTGTCTTCATGTACACTTTTCAACGCACAAATGCAGGATGTAAGTCTTAAAATGCAAAACAACCGAAGTTTTATTTCTTAATTTTCCAGATGTGTGTTTTCTCTTCTTCCGTTCATATGTGCTGATCATTGTCACTGCTAACTTCAAACTAGTTAGCACAAATTTATGTAATTATGCACCACTCAGTAAAAAGATCAAAATTACAGTATTTATTGACTCTGGGCAAGCCACTGAAGTTTCACACCAATGCAATGTAATACTCTTCTCTGGTGTTTATTGTCTGTTCAGCACATGTGAGAAACGATGTGTGACTTCTGTGCTGTGTGTGCAGTGAAACCATGTAGTGTAAAGGTATCTGAGTTTATTTTAAGGTACTTACTGGGCAAAACTAAGCAGTAATTTTTAAAAGGCAGACTGCTTTGCACTGTCTGCCTTTTAACCATCCAACTTGTGCTTTGATAGAAGTCTGTGACCATTATTATACGTGATACTTGAGTTGATGTGGGAAGTGGAAAGGCTGGAGTGTTTTCTGAGATTGCCCGGTTTATCTTATAGTGCCAGCAACTGTAAAACTTCTTAAGATTTACCGTGTAGAGAGAGCAGCAAGGATATTTAACTGATAAAGCTCAAGCATCGTTGCTTTTTCACCATGACTACACTAGAACAGCTTTTTGCCGACTTCCTCCAAATAAAAAATTTCCTTGCAGATTAAACACCACGTTAATTATGTGTCTGCACCCTCCAAATAATAAACTTGTAGTTTTCTTATCCTTTTCATCTAGAAAAGTAAACAGAACAGTATTTTTCAGCAGTCCATATATTTGATTAACTGTGTCTGACTTACTTTACAGACATGGCCTCCTAGGGTTTTTTGTACCCTCAGGTCTGTCACTGTCGACTTGCTCCTCATCTGGTTTTCTGTTACCCGTCAGAGTGTAACTCTGCTGTCCACTGGGAGAGGGGAAAGCCTCATCCATTAATAACTGTCTGGGAAGATGAAAGCCAGTATTCTCCTGGTCATAATAAAACGTAGTTTTAATGAACAGTTAATTCCATATGTTGCTGACAACTCTTTTAGCCAGTAGTATAGGTTCAGTAAAACAAAACAACAAACCCCAACAAAACAATCGAACAAAACAAAAAAACCCAACAAAAATACATAGCTCAGGAGACCCTTCCACTGAAAGCCCAGCACTGTTCTCCTGCCTCATTCCATCTCCCTTCCAACAGACCATCTTTAACGATGCTTTGTTATGTATAACAGCAAAAGCTTCAGCTGCCCACCTTGGCTCCCATAGGACACTGCCATCATCCTTTCTTTTGACCTGTATATCATGGTAGAAACATCTGCTCTAATTTCTTGTTCAAAGTGCATGTGTGTGTGTGTGTGTATGTGTGTGCATGCTTGCATGTTTGTAGGTGCTTTTTTTTTTTGTAGTTGCAAAGAAGAAAGCCAACAGTATGGTCTTGGGCATGGGAGGGGGATTCTGTCTACTGCCTGCTTTTCATGATGTGGTGCAACGGAGTGATACCCCCTGGATAATGGGAAGATGCAGGTGATGTGGGGACTACATCAGGCAGATGGCAAATCACTTTGTGAGGAGCCAGCTCAACTCCGGTGTGACAAGCTTGCAAGTCTTGCAGAATGTGGTTCCTGCAAAAGCCATTGGGTGTCTTCATAGCAGTCTTGCAGAGCTCCTAACCTTAATTAGTACCTTTGCGGTCATGACAAGATAAACCAATCAAGATTGAGACAGAAATCTGGGACCCCACTGTGTTAATAAGTAGGCTTTAAGTAATCATCTAAAGAAAAATAACCATACATAGTTTTATTTTCTTACATGCATGAATAATTAACCCTTGATATGAGGAGATCAACTTTATGTTGATTACTTGTAATTGCTAGATTTGAACCTGCTTTAAGGAGAGAGAAGAAATTGAATGAATTGCAGATTGCAGGCTAGTTTCTCGCCTTTGGTCTTATTTCTGAAGGTGTTATTTAAACATTAAAAATACTCTCACTACTCTCTATATAGAAAATAGAAGAGATGCATAATTTCATAGCTGCGGCATGTTAGCTCTCATTTTCACAGATGTATTTGTTTTCATGTATAGCTAATGCTGGGAGAATTGGGAATTTTGTTAAAACGGAATGTGGTTAGAAGAACACAACTTAATTTACTTCTATTGGCTTTTACCAGGAGCAGGAATTTGTGCAGAAGCAGCAACAAGAACTGGATGCATCTCTGAAGAAGATTATTCAGCAGCAGAAGACAGAGCTAGCCACTATTGAACGAGATTGCCTCAACAACAAGCAGCAGCTCATGAGAGGTAACCAGCATCAGACTCTCTTTAAAACCAGACATTTGTATGGTATGTTTATAAAAAAATAGTCTGTCCTAAATGGATGAAATCTAAGAGCTTCATGACTAATCTAGAACTGTAATAAAAGCATTTGCTGTGGAATAACATTGTTCTTACAATGTACTTCTGGCCACACGAGCAGGTAGATCAGAAAGTTCTGTATTGTGCTTTCTGAACCTGCCTTCCTCTTATTTCTAGCTCGCGAAGCTGCAATCTGGGAGCTGGAAGAGCGACATCTACAAGAGAAACACCAGCTCCTCAAACAGCAACTCAAAGATCAGTACTTCATGCAGAGACACCAGCTGCTTAAGAGGCATGAAAAAGTTAGTGGTGACTTTGGCGCTTCTTTTGTGTCTTATAATATCCGGGTTTTTTATCAAGTAGTCTTATGGTCTCTACTGGTAGCTGTTTGTTTGTACAGGCAAGACCCACGCAGGTGTTTTACAGCTGTATATGTTCTACAGAAATAAAAACAGTCTTAATCATTTTACGTTAATAACTTAGTAGTATGTTGACGTATAAGTGGTCATATTTTTCCCTTCGGATTCTTAGAAAAACCCCCAAAACTAAACCACAACATCAACCTTTTTCTATTAAAAATACCAAATTCTGCTTATACAGCAAAACCAGTTTTGTCATGTGTATAAATCAGTGTACTCATTAGTAGATCATTCTGGAACTAAATGAGCAGAATGTGGATTAGCTTTTGTGCAAGTGGCAGACAGCTGTCTCCCTACAGCTAACTCCTATAAAAACCCGTAAGGTAACACATTTTCCACAAGGCCTTTTGGTTTTTATAAAGTACATTAAACAGAATAGCTTAATTTTTGGAAGAGTAAACCCAATAGAGAGTTATTATAGGATGTCCTTGGTGATTGGAGCATGAGCAGCCTCTGCTGAAGGCCTGTTTTTATATGGTTTGGTTTATCCCCGTAACGGCTGTTGCTTTCACCAGCTCTTGGAACAAACTAACCAATCACAACTGCAGTGTGGAAGTTCAGTTCCACAACGGCTTCTCTCTTTCAATAAAATAGTCTTTTAAAAATGCAATTTAGGAGGTGAAGAACCACTGGTAAAATAGATGTGTTCATATTCATGTGTTCATATTCATTAGAGCGCTAGAGAATTTAGTCTGGGTTGGGCATGATCCAGAGCTCTCTGGAGTAGGTGTAAGACCCTCTTCTCCCCATTGATACCACCAGGCTGGGACTGGTTTCTGTTGAAAAAACCTGAGTGAAGCGGCGTGCCTACTGCTGAAGTGTGGTGCAAATATTCTAACGTAATGGTTATTCTGTTACATTTCCATATGGCTAACATTTTAGGAAACGGAACAAATGCAGAGATACAATCAACGCCTTATCGAGGAGCTAAAGAACAAGCAAACTCAGGAAAGAGCAAGACTGCCTAAAATCCAGCGAAGCGAAGCGAAGACTCGAATGGCTATGTTTAAGAAAAGTTTAAGGATCAATTCATTAGCGTCTCCAGACCAAGATCGTGAAAAAATTAAGCAGGTAATTAATAAAACCAGTTTTAATAGCGCAAATGCTTAAATGGGATGCAAATGTGAGGGTGGGCTAGAGTGCACTCTCAGCAAGTTAACGGATGGTACAAAACCGGGTGATGCACTGGATGAGGTCAGAGGAAGCTGTCCTTCCCCTCTGCTCTGGTGAGGCTCACCTGGAGCGCTGGGTCCGGGTGCACTGGGCTTCCTCATACAAGACAGACATGGATTTCTGGAGCGAGTCCTGTGAAGAGCCTTGAAGATGTCTGAGGGACTGGTGGGTCTTGTTATAGGAGGAAACGCTTCAGATACCTGGGATGCTTCACATGGAGCAGAGAAGGCTCAGGAGGATCTTACCTGTTTGTACAAGTACCCAATGGGAGGGAGTAAAGAAGGTGGAGCCGGACTCTTCTCAGTGGTGCCCAATGACAGGATGAAAGGCAGTGAGAACAACAGAAATAGAGAAAATCCAATTTAAACATAAGAAAATGCTTTTTAGTGTGGGGATGGTCAGATACTGGAACAGGTAGCCCATAGAGGTTGTGGAGATACTCAGAACTCAACTGGACACAGTCCTGTGCAACCTGCTCTAGTAGACCTTGCATTGAGCAGGGGGGTTGATCTTCACATGTCCCTTCCAACCTCAACTGTTCTGTGATTTTGTGAAATATTTCTAAGATGACTTGATTTTTGTGAGCTTTTGAATTAAAACTGTAGATCTTCAGTCATTCTTTAAAGGGGAGTGTTGTGAAGAGGTTTAGAAGTTTGCTTTCTGCTGATACACCAAAGTCCCAAATCTTGGTTTCATTTGGTGAGCACTGGAAGGATGACAAATCCAGAACAAGCAGTCTCCCATACCTGTGTAACACCAACCAGAACCGACAGTTGTAGCAACACTGCTGTGTCACTTTGCTTAAGAGGGAGATAATTTCAGGAGTCTGGAAGTGAAATGTGCTGCGTTTTTGGACTGCAGGCAGGAAAACGGAGTGATAGATGAAACTGTGAGGGCATTCCCTTTGTAAGAATTTTTAAAAAGAAAGACTAAAAATACAGTTATTGTTTAAATCATTCTTTTCAGTTACACTGTATGTATTCATTCTGTTGCATAAGGGTTTCTGGCTCATATAAACTGTTGTATCCAGAGGTACAATATAAACTAGCTTTTTATTTTTAATTGTAGTTTGCTATTCAAGAGGAAAAGAGGCAGAAGAATGAAAGACTGGCTCAGCATCAGAAACACGAAAACCAAATGCGGGACCTTCAGTTGCAGTGTGAAGCAAACATCAGAGAACTGCATCAGTTACAGGTTAAAAATAGATGATATTAAATGAACATTCAGTGGGAAGGTTGGTTAATAACAGATGCTGGCAAAGCAGAAACATCTTAATTTTTACTGATCAGTGTAGAGTCTTTTCAACTTTGCTTTCAAAGGCCTGCAGTACAGTATTTAACCGGAGTCATATACTTAATCAATTAATGAGAAATCATTCTGAATGCAAGAAGAGCATGAACCAGAAGCAGATGATCACTTCTAGACTATCTGTCAAGTTCCCAGTGCTATTTTCTGTAGGCAACATTTCCGTTTAACCTGATTTTGCTGAAATACCATCAGTCAGAGGTAGGCAGCACCAGGCACTACCCACAAGACACTTGTAGCAATACATGGAATGAGGTGTTTTTTACAAAGTGCAGGCTGCTCTTTGTCCTTGAGTTTCTGGAGATACTTAGAAGGAATTCTCTTCTTGCTCTCAGGAACTCTAATTTGTCTCTTTTGGTATGCATTTTGTAGAAGTCGCTGCTGTATACCAGAGGCCAGATCTCCTTTTCTGTTAAATCAGCTTTTCTCTGTTTTAGGGGCACAAGGCAGTTTTAAAGCATTAAATGATTACCTGCTGGTAACCTTTGCATTGAGAAATCTTCCAGCAACTAATGAAGCCAGTTCTACTCTATTCACTTTCCTACATCCTACAAAAAACAGTCCCTGACTATGCCGCTAATACGCCTCAGTAAATCCTCAAGTACCGTGGGAGTCTTGTGAGAGTTCCAGCTCAAGTAAAACTGAGCAGATTAGGGCTACTCTGAGCTTCACCAAGGAAAACTGGCCCCCAGCTGCACTCAGGTCTAGCCAAGTGCTTGTCAATTTTGTTGCTGGGTTTTTGTACTCTGCATTAGACCCAGTTGGGACTGGAACCCTAGAAACAAGAACATAGGGATTAGAGACTGCCACTGCCAAATTCTCTTAAAAATCAAAGATCTGATGTAGCTAAATACCTTTTTTTTTTTTTTTTTTTTTTTCTTAACCGTGCTTCAAAAGTCCTCTGAAAGTTAGCCAGATGCACGTGTACCTTATGAGAGGAAGCAAAGGTGGCGTGTGGTTTGATCATCCTTTTCCTTTTTATAGGGCGATTCTGAGGCTGCTTCTGTCAGCACAGTTCTCTCCTCTCTAAGACCCATTTGTTAGTCTCAGCTCCTTGGCACCGAGAGTTGAAGTATTTCCAAAAAACGGCCTCCCTTTTAATGTAATTGATTTTAATAAATTACAGAAAATGTCTTTAGAAAGGAGAGCAGAAATGCTGTCTGACCTTGGGAAGCATTGTTAGGCAGCGAACCACAGTTTGCAGTAACACTGTCAGCTGCTGCCTTAATAAGACTCAGCAGCGTATTTGGATTTACAAGTATTTCTTATCTCAATTGGTTCTGATGGAAAGATCAGCTTTTGATAATTCAGCCTCGTAACATACTTTTATCTTGTAATTATTCACGTCACTATTTACACAGAATAAGCTAATTAAAAAGAATTAGGACAACATATGTCCCTGTACAAATGTTGCGTTGCCTAATCTGAATTAGTTTTACATAAGGATTATCTTTATCTTGTTTTAAGAATGAAAAATGCCATCTACTGGTTGAGCATGAGACTCAGAAGCTGAAAGAGCTAGATGAAGAGCACAGCCAAGAACTGAAGGAATGGAGAGAGAAGTTGAGACCCAGAAAAAAGGTAAATCAGAGCAGTTTATGAATCAGAAAATAATCAGGAGTTGGCTCTAGCAAATACAGATACTGCAAAAAGTTTTGCAGAGGAGAAGAGAGCTATCGTACAAAACTGCTGCAGTTCACCGAATAATAAAAGATGTTTAAAAAACGTGCAGAAGCTGAGCAAAGGGCATGTGCCACAAAAAAGTCTCACATGTTACCAGCCTCTTGACTGTTCCCTCCTGCAGCACATGTGTGTGTGTTTGCATATAAAACGCCTTAGCTGAAGGTGAATCTGGCTTTAGGAATGTATTTCCGAAGGTTACTCCAAAAATGCAGTGCTAAATAACAGATAGAGGGTGGTGGAAGCTGTTTGGGGGGCTTGTAGTTTATTTTAAATTGGAAAGTTCTGGATTTTGATACAGTTCAGAGAGTATCCTCCAGGCAGATGTTGTTCTGAGCTTGCTGTGTCTTGGTTGTGTTGCAGTTTCATAACTGCGAGGTGATTTTGTGATGGTGCGTGAAGTTACTGTGTTGTATCACACAATATGTTGCCAGTATAAGAGGTTTCTTGTACTTGACCTTGGAATGCTATGACAATCTGATTTTGGTTTTAGACGCTGGAAGAAGAATTTGCCAGAAAACTGCAGGAGCAGGAAGTTTTCTTTAAGATGACTGGCGAGTCCGAATGCCTTAATCCTTCCACGCAAAGCCGGATTTCCAAATTCTATCCAATTCCCAGCCTTCACTCCACCGGGTCATAACTCTGGGACCTGCTGTAGGTTTTTTCGTACTTGGAATTCTCCATCCTCACTGTCTAACCTGACTTAATCTGCGGTGTACATCAGGACCTAGCGCTTTTTGTTTTCAGTGGAGACAATCAGTGTCACGATGAGTTTCTTTACTTCTGAATGGAAGAAAAGAAAAAGGATGTTGGTGTGTAATGGTAATATGATGTCCTTCAGATGTTTCAAGAATAAGTGGGGGTTTTATCTCAGTCTCAAAAAGTAGGTAATCTATTGTTTTGACTTCAAGCCTGAAATATTAATTATGCTCTTTCTGATCACAGAAAAATGATTTCTCATGTGAACATTTAAATGGTGTAATATTAGTTCAGCTACTGTGTTTTTAAGCATCTGATTTCTCCACGAGAGAATTCCACAGCTGAAACTGCCGTTGAGCAGTGTCTTCATGGCAAGGACTGAAACTAATTACTCAGAACATGCCAATAATCAGAAAAATAAACCCTTATGTTTCAACACAATTGGTAAAAGCAAAAGCCTTTGCAGCTTCTTTAAAAAGAAACCCCCGGCATAAATTAAACTGAGCTGATCTCCATGCCATGTTTTGTCCATTAGTTCCATAATGACATGGGGTGCTAGTTTAATTAATACAGTGCCTGAAACACTTGGATATGCGAGTCCTGGCAACAGGACAGTGTTTTGTCATTAAAAACAAAACAAAACTCCTTAGCATTGTTGTTACTGTACAAAACAGAAGATTTCTTGCTGCTACTGCCATTTTTGTTGTAAATCCTCACCCTAAAATATTTTGCACTAAAATATGTAAAGGTGAAAGAAATGCTAACTTTAAAATGCACAGTTTATTATTTTCCTTAGCTATTACAGGTGGTTACTTCTACAAATGGAAAAACTGTAGAATGTATTTTTTTGGAAGCGGTGTGCGAAACACGCGTGGTTTCTCTGACTGTCCCTGGAATGGGTAGAGCCATTTTTCTGTTCTTACCAAAGCCTGTTCAGTTAAACTCCATCAGAAAAGTGGAGGTGGATGGTCCTATTTATAAAGAACCATGGCTAAAGGCTGATTTGATTAGAAGTGTTAGATTGTGGTTTTTTTTATTTTAGTCATTTTATTTTATAGAAACTTTTAAGTTAAATATATAGACATACTACTTTATAAAGGTGGGTTTTTTGCTTTTGTGTTGCCACGTACTAACATAGGCAGCTTTTATTTTTCAAGTTCCTAAATGTACAATAAGTTATTTACCTGCCTGATCTGCAGTGGAAAATATCCGAAATGTTTCTCGTGTAGCTGGTAGGGAAATACAACTGCGTTAGGTCGCTTTACTGCGCTCCTTTTGGTAGCTGGAGTCGTATCAAGGCAGTGTTATTGAGCTGGACTTTGGTATGCTGCAGGTCAGTCTGTACGATAGGATTTGCGTTCTGTCATTTGAGGCCTGACTTTCTTGTCTCTTTGGCCATCAACTGTAAACGTTTTGTTTTGCTCGCTTGCGTTGAATGTGCGCCTGGTGACCGTTACACCACGTTCATTTCACGGGAACAGTATTGATGCATGTGAATGAGCTCACAAGTTAACACAGGACTTTCATCAGGTGTGGTTGAAATCTTGGACGCTGAAATTCCTGGACGTTGAAGCGATACCTTCTCAATGAAGATACTTAATTTACAGCACAGTTAAAGAAAAAAAAAAAATTGGGAAATGCATGTTTTAATTTAAATTTTGTAACTTTTTGATAGCATAATTACTTTAGTAGCTACCCTTAATTTCTGGCATTTTATTATATAAATGTGTATTGCGTACTGTTGTAAATTCACGTACCATATCTCTAGAATGTTATCTGTTGCTAAACGCAAAGCTCTTCAAATTGTTTTTTTGGTAGGGTGAAAAATGTCTTTGAAGGCCTTTTTAAGCGCAACCATCATAAATTAATGTCACTAAAACAATATTAAATAATCTTCATCTCCCTACTTAACAGGATTTGTTTGCGGTTCCATATGAAGTAGGCTTAGTGCTTCACTCGGGGAGCAGGCAGGGCAGGCAGGTCTCCCCTTCGGGATTATCTCTACCTTCATCCACACTAAATCCTCGGAGGGAAACGTTAACCTTCACCTTCTGTTTTTGGCAGTTCTGGTGATAACCTGCTAATACATACTGGCATACTGATTACCTCTGTCTAAATCTTTAAAACTTTTTATTTGAAGGTCCTTTTCACAAAAGCTCTTGCAATCCAACCTTATTGTAAAGTGTACAAATAAGTAAGCGAGTTCTGTGACGAAGGGAGGGCTGGAACGTAGCGGTTGAAGCCTCAGCGGGTGCTTGGTCAGGTGTCCAGGTGCAGAGCCCTGTTAAACAGTTGTGGCTTTGTGAACTGTACTGAGAATTGATAATGAGTGTGAAAAGATGTTTTTCTGGGAGACGACAGGAACGAGCATGGGTACTTACACATTTAGACTGATAAAACTGGTTTTAAGTATTGCAGAACATGGAAGCAGTGTGCAGTATTATATCCACGTCAGAAAATTCTATTCAAATTAGCGTAGTCGCACATAGGCCTGGAAGAGATCTGCTGAGATACAAAATCCAATCTCTCTACTATCACATGTCACCTCCCTGAAATAAATGCTAGAGAAGCTCCATCTCTTAGGTATTAGGTGTATTTTCTTAGCCCAAACAATGCGCTTTCTTACAGAGTGTTTGGCAGATCTCATTTTCCCCACATGCCCCTCAAAAGACTATCGCAAGTCAGTATTTGCTCTCCTTTGTGTGTTACTGCATCATAAATACTGTCCACCGGAAAACGCACAAAGGCAATAAAAGGCAGGAATTGCAGCGTTGTCCTCTTGTATTTACAACCGATTTTCACAAGAAAACTGCCTCCAGGTCCAGGTTCAGACTGCACAACTTCCTAGAACGCAGCTGTTCTCAGGATCTTGTAGTCCTCTGCTAATGTAATGCTGCTGGTAGCGCAGGGAGATCTTTGGCTGCCTGAACCTCAGGTGGTTTTGCTGCCCCTGTTCTTAAGAGATTCTGTATCTTGAATAAATTCTGTGTCTCACCTGAACGGGGCTGTCTGAGGAGGGGTCAGCAGCTGTGGAGGGAATGTTCTGTCTCAGCCTTTGGCCTCCTGGAGGCGCAGGGAAACTTTGCTTTTTACTTTGGTGATGGGGAAACACTCCAGCATTTGTTTCTCTCCAATTCCCATTTGAAAAAAAAAAAAAAATTGGTTTATGAGAGCGCTCTGCTGAATACATAAGTGTGTACACCATAAGAAGATATGATATTGAGGTTGTTCTTATGATTGATGAGATAGACTTGATTAATTAACACCTTCTAAAGGAAAACCTTTAATTGAATTGATGCCTGAATCAGTTCACAGGGGGCAGTACCGCACTATCCTGACCTGTGGCATTCACTCAGGATGATTTCTTCAGGTCACTTTTAAAATCCTGACACTCATTCTGAGCTGCATCTTCCTTTCAGACAAAGTTCTAAGCTAATATCCTTTTAAAATTATATTCATGGGTAGCCAATATCTAACCAATCGCATAGTTTAAAAAATTACGCTTCTGCCCCAGAGGACTTTCTGTTATAACTCCATGCTACTGATTTTCTTAATAAATAGTAAACTTAGCACCTTAACTAAGAGCCGAGCAAAGCAGCAAGGTACTGACTTTCATCACACCATGCTGTCTCTGATGATGGCAATATCACATACGAAGCTGATTCTCCACCGGAAACAGAATCTGTCTTGCAAGGGTTTTAAGGATGCTTTGGTACAGGAAAGATTTGAATAAGTTTGGTTTCTTTTTATCAAGGCATTTAAATCCACTTTTAGGTAGTCTGGATTTTCAGAGCTGCAGCTCCTAGAAAGGGCAGGGAGGGGTGGTTACGACAGTCGCTATGTAGATCACTTTCTGGTTTTTACGTTAGCATTTACAATCTGGGCATTTTCCTTCAAAATCTGCATCTCAGAAACCTCCTTGCGTTGATGTGTCCAGGCACGTTTCCTGTTCCCAGACGATTTCTGCTGTCTTCACAGCAGCTCTGAAACAAGGTCAGGGAGAATTAACCTTCCTTGTTCACAGGCGAGCCAAGGCCAGGATGCCCCGTGGTTTCTCAGTCTTACAAAAGAC
>JAVFHW010080092.1:9548-31363 GCA_032159205.1 Eurystomus glaucurus suahelicus
CTGCAACTGCTGCAACAAAGTGAAGATTCTCATTTTTGCCTAAAACTGAGTGGATGAAATGTCTTCTGGACTGGCCAGGAGAGTTAATAGAAGACCTCTTTGAAAACTATCTCCTGACAAATAAAAGAGCAGCTCTCAGGCTACTCAGGCTTCTGCCCAGGATGAGACGATCCCTACCCAGCAGCCTCCAGATGATAGCTGCATGTTACCTCTTCCATGAGGAAGTTCCTGTGCCAAGGAACTGCTCAGCATCCTGCCTTTAAATGAGCACCATTTGCTGCTGGATCCCCGAAACTAAGTGATGTTCATCACAGAGAGAGAAACTGTTTCACCATTTCATACTTAAATGAACAGACCCAGAAAGACATGGGTACTGTATCAGCATCTGCTGAGGGAGTATGAGGCAGAGACAGTAGCTGAATCCAAGATCATCATGTCACCTGAACAGCCAGAATGATTCAGAATCTCAGTGAGGATATCCTTGATGCCAGAAATAGACAGTGTTCAGAGAGACTGCTTTCCAGCCTCCTGCATAGGAACACACCACCCCTCAGCAAAGGAGACCTGACATATGCCAACAGTTTATGGAGGGCAGAGCACTCTAGGAGGCAGATCTGCCAACTGATTGTGATTGACAATGCCTATCAAGGGGGTCCTCAAACTCTTCTCAAAGGGATGCTGTAACTTGCAGAGGTCAAAGCAAAAAGTTAATCGGCTCATACACACCATAGAAAAAAAATCTCATTCCTCTCATCATCTCAGCAGGGCTGTCCGCTTCTGACCTGTGTTTTTCCTCTCTTTTTTTTTCCACTTTCATTCACCCTTCTACAAAAGACTGTTAACAAAGTTATTCCACCTATTTGCAGTCACAGCCTTAAGTATCTGCATCAACTGTCTATGTTCCTGTAGTGTTAGTGTCAGCATTCACCTTAACCCAGAAACCACATGCAGAATATTCACAGCTAAGGTGGGCTGGTAGCCTTTGGGGAAAGAGGCATTACAAAGCATATCATAGCACAGGAACTGCTGCAGAAAGAGGGGTTAGGAGGTACCAGGGTGCTTCATTTTGAATCTGATATATAGCTGTTGGAAGAGAAGGGAGAAAACGGCAGAACAGAAATGGGAAGATCCCTTGGCACAAAACAAGCTTTCCTGTGTGTTCTGCATGGACGTTAAGGTCCCTGCATCTTTGAAAGACTAGCTGATAAAACTAATTTCAGCAAAATCCTGACTTAGCTGCATTGCTTAATAAGCTTCCATCTTAACACTACTATCCCCTCACATGTCACATATGTCACATACGTAAATGGCCGACACATACAAAGGCCAATCTTAGCAGTTTGTAGTGCTGCATTAGAACAACTCATCACAGGCAAGTTATTTTCCACAGGGCATAACAGGAAACACCCAATCCAAGCCCAAGTCATGTGGTATCTCAGTTCAATGCCTTTGTTTAGATTTCTTCCTACTGCTATCATTTTTCACATTTCCCTTTACAATTTTAATGAAAATTCTTCCACCCCCAAGGACAATGTTTTCAGACTTTCTAGTGGAACTAATAAAAAAAAAAAAGAGATCCCTCAAAAAGCCCTTGAAAAAACTTATTTCTGTTCTGATTAGCTTTAGCTAAGTTGTAATATTTGTTGATTTATCAGTGGAATGAAGAGATGAAAAGAAAACCAGAACATTCTCAAGAATCAATGCAACACAAAACACACAAGAGCAGGGGGGATCCACCTTAGCAAAAACAAGAGTCTTCACAACTGATGTATTTTAAAAACACCAACATCTTTCAGAAGACCCACAAACCAAGTTTGAGATACAAGTTTCAAGCACTTCTACGTTATCTAGGTGTGATATTCCTCAGAAGAGACAGAATGCCCCCTCCTTCCACAGAAGGCATGTACACACTTGGAGAAACAAAGAAGAAAAAAAAAAAATCACCTATCCCATTACTCACCTTGATCTCCATTTTTAGTAAGTTCAGTTACTCTCACTGATGGTGTTTCATTGAATCCTTTTTCCCAGTCTTCTGCTGAGATCAGCACCTCCCAGCACATCCAGCTCTTGGGAAGCTAAACTACAGCTCCAAGACCTCCCTTTAATTGCTCTTACTGGGCAATTAAACCTTTTCTCCAACAATAATGGATTTTGAGTTCAACAACCCCCCATAGCATTCAGTGATGTTATTAAAGCTCTGGTTCAAAACAGCCCCCAAAACATCAGCATACTGCATAAAAAATAATGACAATTAAAGACAGCATCCTTTCTAGATTCTTGTCAGGAACAAGGAGCAAAACTCTGAATTTCTAAAGAAACAAAATCTTTTCATGCTGTGATGTGAAAGGACTCCCTCATCTCTTTCATTAAGACTGTATCAGATTTGACATAGAGAGTGCTGGAACAAATTAATGATGGGGTGAGGCATTGCAGATTGAATCAAAGAGTTCAAATAGATAGAGCTCACAGTACTGCCACTGGAAAAAAAGAAGCAAAATTCTCTTTGCCTCAATCACAGCTCCTTTGTCCACCTGCATAGAATTCCCACACAGAGTTTGGAAGCCTACTGCTTCAATTCCTGATGAGCATTCATGGTTCACAGTAGGTAACTGGCACAAGAAGATGTAACAAGGATAGAGCAAGGGGTCAGAAGGTTGAACTACTCCTAATGACAATCTGTGTGGAAGTGGAAGTCAAGTACAAAATGCAGTGGTTCTGGGGCTCAACTGGGATACCCAGAACTGGCTCAAATGAGATAGCAAAGCTATGGCAATATTTTCCTCGTGTAATACGCTTCACACTACTCTTATACAAGTACTCATAGATGGATTTATAATAATTTTAAGAAGTAGGAAGTCACCATTTTCTTTACTGAGTAACACTGTTCTGATGAAACTTAAAAATGTATGAGTCTCAGTAGCATTAATATATTTTTTTGAAAGGACAGCACTATTTTATTTATATTACCTTTACTTCTTACAGATTTGGTTTAAATTAAGCAATAAAACACAAAAAATGAAGATAAAATTATGCTAGTGTAGTTCAAATATAATTTATTTTCCTTTTAAATGTTTTAGAAGCATCCAGAAAGAACAAAACAAAGAAAAAGTTCCAGGTCAGGTGAGGATAACTTTATCCTTCTTGCTGATAAACAAGCTTTTGCACATGTTGCCTCAGAATGCATTTTATCTAGTTAACACAAACAGCTTTGATATGGGAATTAGGGACAAAACTCATTGCTTGCTAATCTCTTGATTATTTTCAACTGAGATAAAATAAAAACTGTGACAGGCAGTTTCAAACCACTACCATCTACTTGAAGAAAACATATCCATTTCCATCTCAAAATATTCCTAAAGTTGCAGTTAAGAAGTATTTGAGAAAGCTTGTTAGAGACCACGTTTTAAGTACAAGACATGCACACAAATAGTATCACGGAAATGACTCAAAAGCCAGGCTACGTCAAAGAAGCCAAATGATTCTTCAAGAAAATAAGAAGTTTATCAATCAGATTTTTCTCTTCCTAATCAAGTCATTCACTGAACAGGACACTTAACAGATCAGTTTAGCTCAGTAGTAGAAGTACATCTATCTGAATTAAATATTTTTGTGACTTCACCTTGTCTGGACTCAGGCTTCGAAGACAGGAAAGAGCTTCAAAAAAAGAAACTTCATCAGTCTAAAGACAGCACTTCAGGGATTTTAGGTTTTAAGGAAATGACAGCTCCCTCTACATAGTCCTAGAGTCAAGAGATTGGGATAAGCATGGTGCTAAGCCATGTGCTTTCTGACACCATATGCAATGTTGACCTCATTCCACGTCAAGATTTCCAGCTGGAGATGAGGGATCATAAAATGCATCTTTGTAACAGACTATGATAACACGACAGTGTGAAGGACAGCATACATCTCTCACTGAGATTAACTATTTCATTAGCCTGCCATTGGAGGCCGAGGTGAGCTGGTTGGTTTTGCTGGCTTCAGACATACGAACTGCTCTGAGCACTATCAGTAGCTGCTGTCCTCAATCCCTCACCCGTTTAAGACTAATGGATCAACATGGCATGTTCACATCTAGGGCACAAGAAAAAGAAAAGGAGAGGCCCAATGTACCTCTGGAGGGCAAAGAAAGCGAATTAAATGTGACAACACTTGCTACACCTGACTTCACAGAGGCTTTTATAGCATGTCAGTGATTACCCCTGCAGTGCTGGACAATGTCCACCATCCCACAGCTGGATGTCTTTGGATTCCACCTTTTTTTTTTTTTTTTTTCCCCAAACCAACACTGGTATTAGAATAAACCTGACACAAGAATGTGTTCTGAGACATATGGTTAATGACTGACCTACTCCTACTATTTCTCCAACCACCCCCTCACAAGGAGCTCACTCTGTAAGAAAGGCCTACAACTGAGTTGTAAGAGAGTCTTATCCACCCCTACAGATTAGGGGGGAACTTTGGGGTGGGGGTGAACCTCAGCAACTTTCCCTCACTGTCTGCCAACTTTTCCCAGGAACTAACTGTACTGTCAGAGCATCTCACATCCAACAAAGTCACCTGGGGTCAGACCAGAAAAATGCAGACACACAGGAATGGTGCAACATCAGGAGGCAGAGAACAGCTGAAATTGCTCTAGAGAGCATTTTCTGGAAAAATGCAATCAGATCAGTGAACCCATAAAAAGTTTGAGAGTTTACCAGTAGCAAGTGTTAGGGGAAAACCAGAGCAGAGAGTATCCTGACAGAAAGAGAACCAGCCTGGCTGTGAGATAAGGACAAGCAGCGTGAACCAGACACCTGATGGAGCAGAAGGCGAAAGAAAACCAAAGGGAAGAGCTTTATTTTTGCAGTAAAAGTTGTGATTGCAAATGATTAGGCCAGCACAGTGTTTCGAATGACAAGCATAATACTGCGTACCAAGTGTTATCCAATCATACCATTTGGAGATGAAACAGGGTTCATTTTAATGCTGCCCTTAAATACCAGCAAGAAAAAGTTACATTTTTATAAAGTAAAAGATGGGTCCTGACAGAATAAAAGATGGAATAAACCAATACAGGCAGCATATAGATTAAGTCATTTTGTTGTAAAACATTGGCTGCCTGGAAAACTGAATAACTGTATTTTTTTAATATAAATTCAGTCAGTATCGAAAGAAAATCAGAATTTCTAGTTCACTGTTTTAGAGCTCTCAGAATCCTCTAGTCCTAGTCAAGACAAAAAAGGTGAGCTCTTTCTTGCTATGTTACAGAAAATCAATGAATGCAGTTTTGACCATTCACTTTGTGTGTGTGTATATATATATATATAAAATCCAAGTAGAAAGTGAAATTGAACAAAATGAAGAAACCCACCAACATTAGCATGCAACACCTCAGAACTAAGCAAAGACCTTCTGCCTGCAACTGAAATGAAACAATCTCCTTCACTGGAGATCCTCATACTAGAAAAGAATTGTCTCAGTTTATCAGTGTGTAAGGATGGTAGGGAGGTTTTTACCTACACTCTACACTTCCCAGTTACTCAGTTCTTCTGAATCCTAATATTGGCTGAAGGAAATCCAATTAGTATAAAATTCAAATTTATTTCTATTTTCCAGGCCATAAAATCCATTGCTTTTGGGCACACTTCACACATGCAAAAGTGAAGTGCCATCACTTCATCTTTCTATAGTTCTTTTTCCTTAGTTACAGTTGTGCTATCACTGGCCAAGATACAAAAGCTGAATTTTCACTAAATTCTAAGACAATCCTCATTTCTTCTGGAAAAGAGCTCTATAGCTCCGTAGTTTTAGTCCGGTTCTAATAATTACTATGCAAATCCCTCAACTCCGCATGGGTACCCAGCTTTAGAACTCATTACAGATTCATTAGAAAAACAGTTTCTCCATCTTCTCTTTCAGATATATCAAAATATAATAATTACCATGAACTAAGGGATAATGCTGCGGTATGAACATTATACTCATCACAAAGCTTTTGTGCTGGTGCACAGGATTCTTTCATGCTTAATTTGTTATTAATCATACTTTAGATTATAGTCACTGTTGTGGTTTTTTAAAAACACTGAAAAGAAATCCTTATTTGAAAAAAGAGTCTGCATCATCTTCCAAGTAATTCCCACTCTGCTCACACATTTTACCAAAAATATTAAGAGAAAGAAGCAGAAATTAATTACTCTTCACGAAGACTGGAGCGTCAGACTTTTGTTTGTTTTTTCAAATGGGACATTGAAAAGTTCAGAAGAGAGTAAAGCAACCAGACAGCTTGAAAGGGGGCAACATCAGCAGCTGCAGTAGCTGCTTCTCTCAGGTGCACAGATGCTGAGGTGAGGGAACCAACCAGGATGCAAGACTGGCAGGATAAAATGCAATACTATAACATTGTGCCTTGATTTACAGAGGTAAGAATTATGTACAGGAAGTACCTAAAAAGACATTTAAGCACAAAAGTAAATTGCAAAGTCAGTTCAAAAGTATAAAAAGTTATAATTCGGTCCTTTGATGCTGTTTAAACCTGGAGAAGTTCCAAGTTTCATTTCAGTTGTAGAGAGTGAGGTCTCCTCTCAGCCTCCTTTTCTCCAGTGTAAACAACCCCAGTTCCCTCAGCTGCTCCTCATAAGATTTGTGCTCTAGACCCTTCACCATCTTCGTTGCCCTTCTCTGGACATGCTCCAGCATCTCAATCTCCTTCATGTAGTGAGGGGCCCAGAACTGAACACAGTACTCAAGGTGCAGCCTCAGCAGTGCCAAGTACAGGGGGATGATCACTTCCCCAGTCCTGCTGGCCACACTATTTCTGATACAAGCCAGGATGCCATTGGCCTTCTTGGCCACCTGGGCACACTGCTGGCTCATATTCAGCTGGCTGTCAACTAACACCCCCAGGTTCTTTTCTGCTGGGCAGCTTTCCAGCCACTCCTCCCCAAACCTATAGCATTGCAGGGAGTTGCTGTGACAGAAGTGCAGGACCCGGCACTTGGCCTTGTTGAAGCTCATAGCATTGGCCTTCGCCCATCACTCCAGCCTGCCCAGATCCTTCTCTAGAGCATCTATGCCTTCAAGGAGATCAACACACCTGCCTAACTTGATGTCATCTCATGTGCAGACTTACAGTGAGTGCCCTTGATCCCCAGTCTTTAAAAAAGGAGGGATTTTTAACTAGGCAAAACTGACAGCGATGAACAACAAAGATGCAAAACAGATTCCTGCTGTGGATATGAACTGTGCTTCACTAATCAATGTAATCAAATGCTTTAAAAAGTCTTCACACCGGAGCTGCTCACAGCAATTTCCCAGGAGAGGAGCAGGGAAATTTTCCCTTAACATAAAGGGAAACACCAAAAGGCTTTAAAAAGCGAACAAACAAACAAAATATTACTATTACTATTATTTACTTCACTGTCACCAGTGCAGATAAATACCATGGGCTTCATCTACCACATAGTTTGAGCCCCCACAACATCTTCACCTATTACAATCCCTTTTGTTGTTCCAGATAAATGAAGAAGATATTACAAAAGCTACCAAAAACCATTATCACAGCGAATTGGAAAAGAATAAAAGCAACCATGGCAAGTTCACTGCAGAATGCTGACAGCAACCCAAGCTTGGAGATTATATAATGAACTTCTGCAAAACTTCACAGCAAGGTTGTTTTTCAGGCAATACAAATATGCTGAAGGCTTGGGAAAAAAGGAAGAGGGAGGAAAGCAGGATGATTCATTCAGCGCTTTTTGTGTGAGACAAGTGGCCTATACTTGTTCACTGAAGGATAATTCAAAACATATCTATGCCAAGCTGTGCAATGAGGAAGTGAAAGCAAAAATACCCTACAACTGCTGTCTAAGAGTGACAAAATTAAGGATGAAAATAAAGCATCCAAAAAGAAAACCAACATATACATACACATATTCTTCTCTTTTGTGGAAAAAAAGAAGGGGGGGTCTGCAAAAAATTGCTTAGTGCATGACCAATACACTCATAGCCATACCTACTGCAGCAATAAGCATCCCAAAAGCAGTTCTCTTAGTAACTTAGCAAAGCATGTTTTTGCATTAACAATTCAAATCTAATCTCCTCTAATTTCCCCAAAGAGATTCAATAAAGCAACATCATCTGAAATATGCCGTGTAGAACGACTAAAAAGGGTACGCTAAAAACAAACTAAAATTGCAGTGCAGAGGCTGATCTGACCATTAAATGTAAAGCATGAGAAGATAATTGATACATCAGTTTTGAAGTGATAGCAAAGCAGTCACCAACATATTAGAAGTCACTTGATTGCCTGACTACTGTAACAGTAAAAGAGCTATCAGATGTGAAACAAACATGTCATTGCGGTCTCCCTGACATTGTTTGTCTTCAGGAGTGATTGATCTGAATCTGCTTCCCTAAGCTACGTATTGAGTAGTTACAACTAGCAGCAAAAGTCTTCAAGTTATAGTTGGGGGAAAAATAGCATTGCAAAAAATTCAAGTATGAATGTCTCTTCCATAAAATCTAATGTTAGACTTCACTGTTTAACAGGAAGCTTAATCTGTTTAGAAACAGTCTCCTACAGACCATGACAGCTACTATTTTAAGAGATCATTTTGCAAGTTCTGATTTTTAATTTCTTACTGAATTAACTGAATGCAATTAGTCATTTACCTTCTGAAGTTGCCATCCTTCACTTAGTATTGATATTTCCACCACACCACTCTTCAGTATCACGGACTAAAATTCAGCAAAAGAGTAAGCAGTAGGGATCAGTAAATTCCAACAGAACCATAAGATCCATTTTGCCACAAATCTATTGTAAGTTATAAAAAAATAAAAGAATTACACAGTTTGCCTCTTCAAGAACTCTATAAAATAATTATGTGCCAATTCAAATGGTATAATAATAAAGGAGGAAGAAAAGAAACAAATTACATGCTTATTTTTGATACAATGCTAGCAACCTTCTCAGACTTGGAAAGCTTCTGAAGCACTAGTTGTCATCATCCCCAAAAGTGATGCTGTAATTATCTCAAATCCACAAAGTCCCCATTTCTTAATTATAACTTCCTGCTTGCCCAGAGGAACAAACAAGAAAGCAGGGAAAGAACAGACTAGTATTGGAAGGGAATCTCAAAGTCACTCCAACCAACAAGAGTATTTTAAAAAGTTATTCAAAGGGACAGGGTGAAATGTAGCATTTAAAGGAATGAAAACCAAGGGTAAGATTTTCCACAGGTTATCTTATACTTATTTTAAGTGACATAGTAGTCTAACCTAGACGTAGGGAGTCTAACCTCCACTAACATCCAATGAGATACTCAGAAGTGCCAAAATTGTCCAGCATATAAGTCTTAAACTTCCAAATCCTACTGGACCTTTTGAAAGCCATGACCTCTTTGCTCAGTCACTTAAGACATGCTTTTGTAGGACATCCTTAACCAGAACAAAACTCATCTCAGGATAGGAGACATGGTTGTGGTTAAGGCAAATCTCCATCTCTCCCCCTTTCTCTATGTTCATTATAGCTAAGGGGTTTTGCCGTGTAGTTTAACTGGCTTTCCTGAGAATATGGTAACTATAGTTCCCAAGAGAGGTAAAGACAAGTCTTGTGAAGTATATCCTGATATCAAAGTCCTGTGTCTTACATTCAAAGTATCCTCTTTACAGGGGATGTTTTTCTACATTATAATTTTAATTTATTCCATAATTTCCACAGTAATTTTTAGATAGCACATTAGAGTAGTCAAAGAAGAAATACAATGCTATCTTAGCAAAAATGATAGCGCTGACTCACAGTTGGCAAGAATGGAATAGATTCAAAAGCAATTTAACAGTCCTTTGTACTGTCAGTTTTGATGATGTTCCAGTAGAGATTAATGGTCAAAGGTTTTGCTTTAAAAACAAACTTGAAAAATATTTTCAAGAAAAGGTCTATGGGAAACTAACTTTTTGCAAATGTATTCTCCTTGTTATTACTTTGTTTCTAGTATTTGATGTTTTAAAAACGTAAGTTTTTCCAGTTAAGCTGGAAGTAATTAACAACTTGTGAAACCTGTAGTATTGAAACCTTGCAGAAAGCTTTCTGTGCAAGTTATTTGACACAATAGGTCTGTTAGGTCTTTCTAACCAGGAGGAGTCAGCTCATAGCAAGATATAAAGGACTCATTTCAAACATTTTCATCTCTACTAAGATGTAACCTACTCCACAAGCTCTCTGAGGACACAGAATGCACCATCCTGGTAATTTGTTTGTGGCCTAAACCACTCAACATGCCTTCAAATTCCGTAACCTTTGAGTTCCACGATCAGCTGAAGCCTTCTGGGTTTAGTATCCTTGTTTTGGCAAGAGCACAATACTCAACATCTATCTTGGGTATCAGTCTAGTCAAAACGTTCCACTGCTTATTAGAGAGGAAAAAAGAGATCACCAGGAAATATTACTGTCTATGCTCTTGGTTAGAGACCAAGGACTGGCAGTAAACCTATGCCCCCTTTCTTTCCATGACAGTTTGGATATTGTCCATCAAAGTGAAATCTGTCAGTGTCTATCACTCCAGGAGATAAGATAAATTAAATACTGTCTTTACTTTAAAGGATAACCATATTTGCTTGGGGAAAAAAAGATATTTAAAAAAAGCTATGAATTCAAATCAAAAGAAACATTCCCCTGAAGCTCTGGAGATACACGAGGCTGGGGACACACCTCTCTCCTTAGCCTTTCTTACTGGCTAGCTCTAAGCACTTGCTGCAGATCCCCACCCAAGGCACTAATTCTCCCCAAGCACTGTATAGGATGCCTGTATGCATGACCATACCCTGGTGGGTCTAGCATCTAGAAGCCAGCAATCTGCCTTACAGCATCCAGTTCTTTCAGATCAAATCCCCAGTAATTTACTAAAGATCAGCAGGAAAAACCTGTCTGTGAGAGACATTAAGAGAGCATTTGCCTGGCACACGCTAAGGGCAAAGTCAGACTAAATGATGTAACAGTCTCTCCTGGCCTCAGCCCCATGTAAAAGGATCTTTATCTCAGAGGGGCTGAGAGACTAATTAATTTGTGCTGTAAAAAACACTTCAGAAACTTGGAAGAGTGATGCTACTCTGCTTGCAAAGCATCCATTCTTTTTCAGTTGATTTAATTCAGACTCCCTTTTCCCTTAGCATGTATCAGTGTATCCCCCCAGTAAGATACACTGAATAAAGCACAGAAGTAGAAGACACTTCGTAGTTCGAGGCTAGTGATTGCATATATTGCTTCAACACATTGTTTTTATACTCTGTATATGCTAAGCTGACTGAGCTATGGAATAAATTAAATTTTAGACTGTAATAAGGCAAGTAGTTTTGCCCTTTGTTCCTCTCTGTTGTCTTCAGCATGACAGAGGTTGGGAACAATACATGCCTACTCACCTGTTGCAGATTATGATTACCTACAATAAAAAAGAACTAGATACAGCTGGGAGGCATAATTTCCTTTTGTATTAGCAAGAGATCCAGGCTTGCCCCAAATTAGGGTAAAATAAAACACTGGGAGCATCCTACCATGTCTTCTGCTCAAAACCAGGATCAGTGTCCAATTAGGTATTCAAGGCAGAGTACTAAACACTGAAGAACTAGCATCCCAGATACTGGGATACTAACCCAGACACTGGGAGCAAACCATCCCAAAGCAGTGCTAACAAGGACCATGGCTTGCCCGTCCGGGGACCACAAGGACACTCTCTACCACGCTCATGTGCTGAAGTGAATGGTACAAAACCAATTTATCCTGCCAGTCACTCAAGACTTCAGTCCTCACACAGGAATGTAAGGACCAAAGATATAAATCCCACTGCATCAAGTACACAAATGAAGAGCAAGCAAAACTACCCCATTGTTCTCTGGGACAGTTTTAATCTTGGATTATAACAGAGTCTGTTGTTCTAACAGTCTGTCTTAAATCCACACTTCTACTTCAGCTAATCTTCAGAAGATGTGATTCTCTTTGGATAGCAATCATTAAAACAAGTTAATCCATAATCAAATAATACTGTATATCAGAATACATACTCTATGTTCTGAGAGCATATAACAAACTTTTAAACAGTTATAACCTATCAGAGTTATGTCTTTATTATCTTCAAATTTATTGTATTACAAAATACTAAGCTGAGTTTCTATAGTGCTTTTAATATATTTATAGCAAGCTCACCTTGAAGGAAAGTGAGTTCTTTTAGAAAGGTACAAATGGTAAAATGCAAAATGGTATTAATTCACTAAATAAATTACTTCCAATTACATGTGTACATATGAAGGGATCTAGGTTTATCTAAAATTGTATTTTAAATTGATAAAAAAGAAAATGCCTCAAATCAGGGAGCAGACACAACCAGTTCTGTGTCACAAATTCTCCCAAGATTACAACCCTGGCAGATCTGAGTGTCCAAACACAGCTTTTATTTGCAGATTAGAAGAGGGGAAACAAGTTTCTTACTAGTTTAACTCAGTCAGTTCCTCAGTGTTCAATAAACCAACCACTAAACCAACCAGACAAACTAAAACAGAAAATGATCTCGCAGCTCCTGCAGGAGAGGCAAGAAAGAAAAGGTGGTATCAAAAGTTCAAACAAACTAGGATCCCAGGTGCTTGGAGTCCAGACTCTGCTTCCAATCAGCAGCTGCACTTTGCTGCTTAAATTTAAGCTGGACATAGTTCCATTCTGTGCATGAGCAGCTAAATATGAAAAATGTATTTAACACGTTACAGCAAGCTTAGGTCTTTACTGCTTTATAACAATATCAAACCCAATTTCAGACCATTTGTTTTCACCTTTGGTTCTAAGCCCACCCTGATTTATCTGTGGGGGTCTGTAGCTGGTGGCTGGGATCAGCAGTCTGACGTGATGCTGCACTGCACAGAGCACCAGCCTGGTGCACACTGCTGGGACAGGCTGCACTTTCCCAGCCTCTCCTCCCTCCCCATCACCCTTTCTATCTTCTCATATCTTTTGCTACACAGAAGGTAGAAACCACAGATGCAATTCCCTCAATGCACCTCAAAATAATAAGAGTTAACTGCCAGAGCACTCTTCCTTTATCCTTCCCAAGGCCTCGTACTCTGATTGCAACACCTCACCCTTTCTAGTGTGAGGATTTATCTATTTCAATCACAAGCAACTAAGGCACATCTACAGAGCTCCGGTTCTTTTAGCTGCCACTTCCCCAGGGACATCTCCACTGCCAATATATTCAATTTGGTGTTAATAAACCATAATGAGTCAGCAGAAATCACCCCTATCTCAACCACTCCCCCCTTGAGAGTGCCAGCAGATGTTCAAAGGAGAGGTCAGCAGCAAGGCACTGCCAATCACCTCAGTGTTATTTCATCCTCTCTTGTTTGTTCACCTTTTAACAATCTATGTTATAAAGGGGGATAAAAGAAACAAATATTTTCGGTGAATATAGTTTACTCCCACAGAGACAAAAATCTAGACAATCCCATTCACACTTGCATGAAAAAAAACAAATAATATCGCTTTATCACCTGGAATGTTACAAAGATATTGTCACTGGAACCAATTGGTCTTCTGTTTGCTACACAATATAGCACAATAAAGCTCAAAGGGTTTTGTCCACACTTGCAGATGCATCAATTCATGGAGCAAAGAGCTGAAAGTCCCCCTCTGCAGAGCTCTGTCATGGGCATGTATGAAATACTGCATTCCACTTTGGACCTCATTACCAGAAAGATAACACATTAGAGAAGTGACAAAAATGATAAGTGGAGATTGAACAGATTGATTACATCAAGAGACTAAAAGTTAACTGCATAAAGGTTGGCTAAGGAACAACTTTCTAGGGGACAGGGTAACCGCCTGTAAATATCTGAAGGATATATATGTCAATAGTGAAAATGAATTATTTAGGATGGCAAAAACTAGATACAATTAGGACTAACAAGATGAAATTAAGAAAGGTCTGACTCTCGAGAAAAAAAGAAGGGTAATGCCAGGCTTTGAGAAGTCTATCGCCTGGATGACTTAATAGGTCTTTTATATCTCTGCCTCCTGTAACTCCATGATAATAATGATGGAGCGAAAGAAAGGACTCAAAGTATGAAATCCAATTAATTCTTTGCCAGTAGGCAAACCATCTTTATCAGATATGTTGGCTTAGCAATAAGCTTAGGCTTGGCATGATAGATCCTACCTGTCAGTTATTCAGATGGAGCTTTTTGTAAAGTCTTCAGGGAAGCCAAGAATATTTTTATACTTTCATTAAAACACAGACTACATCCATCAAAGGAGGAAGTTATATTAAAAAGATCTGTGGCATTTTCAGACTAATCTGTGCATCTGACCGGTGCCATATTTAGCAATACCTAATCTGTTTTGTGCATCTAACAGACTGCAAACCCTTTGGGGCAGAAATCCCACCCTCCTCTTTCTTTATATTACGCAGCACCAAGTGTGTTGACAGTGCTGAACAAATAATAGCCAGTTCCAAGGGAAGGAAGAACTCTGTGCTAGTACATGCTGTGCAGTGTTATTTTCAAGGGATGAACCTTTACATTAGTAATGGAGCTAGGAGTCTTCACGTATGTTCCAGTAGAAGAATAACTCTTACGTCTCTCAGGAAGAAAATAAACTTTACAAACATAGAAAATGCCTCAGAACACTCAAAAAAAAAAAACAAACAAACACTATCATCTGGATAGGTACAGAAATTGGCAGGAAGCAGTGACAAAGAGGATACAAATTATTTGGAAAAGGAAGAAAATAAATCAAATATTGAGACTAAAATTTAGCACCCGTGAGGAAGGACCCTCTTTAAAGACACATACAATTTGTATGCATCATAATACCATCTTTAAAAGCACAGTCAAACATCACTTCTCAAATAACAACAATTCATCATCACTAGGAGTACATTTAAAACAACCCATCTCAGTGTACTCTGTTTCCCAAGCTAATGTTTCATCCAGAGTTCATGCTATTTATTGACGCTCATGCCAAACTCCTCCTTTTAATATTTAGTATTTCATCTGCATATTAATGTATTACAGACCCCTCATGGTTATAAACTCCAGCCTGGAATCATGTACCACTAACAACTTGTCTCTCCAACACTTCAAACATTTGTTTTTTGGGCAGGATGCTGCCTGCATTACTCTTAGATGAACTTTCTCCTGAGGAGCGATGCCAGTGCCAAATGAAATACTGATGGCCAAGGAAGGGACAGGTTTTACAGAGATGCTTTGGTTTTTTAAACGATCCTAGTTAAGCGTATGAAGCATCTGTTGTGTACTGTTCCCTGTATGCAAAATGGATATTCAGGAAAGTAATTTACATTAAAGTAGTACAGTGAGTGAGAAGAACACTCCTACCTCATTTGCCACAGCCTTCAAACGCTGTGTGCAATTACAGGGTTGCTAACTTCAGAAACATTTGCACTGTAGCTTCTCTTTCCAAGAATAACATTAGCTAGAAGGATTTAAAATACATATTCAGAAAATTGCATTGGTCTGGCTCAGTTTTATAATCCTTAATACTCAATCAAATGAACCCCAGGTTTAGATGGAAAACTTGGTACTTTTTCTGTTCATAGAAATTTATTTTTCCTGTCGTATTTTAGTTTAGCATGAGAACTACATTTAAAAAGAAATATTGCAAGATTTTACTGAGATGGAAAAAGTATGTATTTTTACTTACTTTTCATTAAACAATTAACCATCCAAGATTAAAAAAAAGCTATCTAAATATAAACTCTAGATACATAAGGTATAGATCTTATTTTTATAATCACCTATGTCTTTAAGCAGCTAAAATTCTAGTCCAAGTCAATGGGATTTCAGCACTTGGGATAATTTACTTTACTGGCCAAGTCAAACAAAGCAATACTCTTGAGACCCACAATAGTATCCCAAGCTAGCCTGCTGCCAGCTTCACCACCTCAGCTGTCAAGTAGTACTTGCAGGCAGATACATTTTTTGGAACTCCTAAAAGTCAGGGGCAAAACCAACCACAATGTCAGATAGATTTTGTAATACTGGTGAGAAACAAGCTCTAAATACAGGATAGCAGAATTTCTGTCATCGAGTCATTTCAAGTATTTTAATCGTATTTATCCAATATTAGCTATAAGTTTCATCTACAGTGGTTATGTGACTTCCAGAAAAAACTAGAAACCTAACTGAAGATGAACAACTTCTAACCTTATGTTCAGTTTGGTCAAACCCAACTGAACCTTTCACCTTGCCCTGCAACTGACTTAGGGATTTGTGGTTAACAATCACTCAGAAAGCTATAGAGTAGCTGATCTTCTAAGTAATTTAGACTGAAAAGGAAGTTTAAAGCCACCTTTCCAACATTATTCTAAATACTTCCCTACACTACTGTTATCTTTCGGTAGATTTTGGAGGGGATCTATTTTCCTAGCTTTTAAAACTACTTTTTACAGTACCTTAAATATATGCCAATTGCACTGAAACCAAAAAACTTCTACAATGCCGCTATCACAGCAACTACAACAAATCTCATCAAACAAATCCGAGATTGGGATTGCATTGGAAAGCCAATCCTTGCAAGATTCCCAAAGCAATTTTTTGTCTTGTTTCTTTAGAAATCAGTTAAAGAGCCAAAAAAGATTACTAGTGGCTGAATGAGTTATCAGGGAAAAGAAGGGACAAAAGCAATGCAGGGAGGAAATATGGGTGAAGGAAAAGATAAGTAGCAGCAATTACATAAGGCATTAGATACTACAGACAGCATACAACTGAAAAGTTCGCCCTATGAAGGCCAGTATTATTTTGTTGCTTTCAGTTAATAATCTCTTTGAATTAAACAAGGAAACCAAACGTTGCTCTGGCATCTCTGGTTTGGAGCTCAAAGGACAGCTCTGCGCCCACCACACTGAAACTGGCTGAAAACCAACATGCAACAGCTGCATTTAACATGAACACAATTTTATCACGAGGAAACCTAAACCAAAACCTACTTGTGGTAGAAGGCTGCAGTGACCAGCAGCATGGAAAAAAGAGATGCTATCTGTTCCGCTGTTAGGATATGCATGGTCTTCCAAAAACAATTCCAAGACAGAGGGAAACCAGTAAGCCCCACACAGTGCCTACATAAATCCTACTAACACTACTGTTTTTACAGCCTCAGAAAGTCTCCACACACACCTTAGACCTTCCAAGTTCTGAGCTATCACACCACCTTCATGATTAAAATGACAAAAAGCCAAAAATTACATACTGTTTCAATGGAGTTCTCTGGCCAAAATACAATGCGTAGTGATAAGCATTTTCCACAGGATTTTGCAGCCCTTCAAGCTTATTGTGAAGATAAAACAAATTTTAGCTTGACTATAACTTCACAATTTAATGTCTTGTATGCTCATACTACATAACATGGTAAGATAGTTTATAAGATACATTAGTTATTGGGCATAAGCTCTGGACACTCCATAAACTCCTCCACAAAAGCATTTTTGTCATAAAAATCTTTCAAGAGGAGAAGTTTAATTATATTCTGAATTCCAGACATCTCTGTAAATATCTTCACAGCTTTAATCTCATCTATATCTGACAGCAAAAGCATTAACACAACTCTTGGAATGACTTTTATAAATCTTTACACAAAAGTAATGACTTGGACAAACTATGAAAGAGTGCTGTCTTCACAGCGGCTTCCAGAGGAACTTTGCTTTGCACTATAGTCCTGAGGAATCAAATCCAGCTGAAATGGGGATTGTAAGAAACTGAACTGCTCACTAAGGGCTTTCATAAGAGACTATCAATCTCTTTTTGTATCATCCTCTAACATTTCTATCCCATTGATACCCAACTCCCTCATTTCGCCCCAACACAAGAAGCTCCCATCATCTCCATACAAATCCATAGCCAAGTGTTTCAGGGGGTCACACTGTAATTGAGGATTAATTTTTTTCCTAAACTCATCTTCACAAATTGTTTTCAGTTGTCCTCACAGTACAACATTCAAAATTGAGATAGAGAAGGACAAATCCTGGCAGAAATCTTGCTGTTTGTCACAAGTGCATAAGTACACCTACAGAAACCCCTGCTGAATCTTTCCCTTGGGAAAGGCAAGTTAGAATCAGTCAAATCTGTAGAATTAGGTTCTTTAAAAGAAAACCTGACCAGCTCTGCATGGTGTTGCTGCACTCTGAACAGACAAAACAACTTGCATGTATTCAGACAGGGATGTGGATGTATGTTTTCCAGTAGCCACACATAACAAACTTGGCTTCATATTCCTGTCCTTGTCCAGTCTCAGTGCAAACTGGAGATGCTAGGGCACAGCAGGGTAGGCATTTTCAACATGCTAGATTAACTGTACATGTGCACTCACATCAAATGAGTACACTTACAGTGGCCTTTTAAGGACAATCATCTGAATTAATTTATTTCCACCTAGATAACCTTTATGGACGGAAGACAAAGATATGTCCTACCATAAACAGACCAAACAAAACAGACTGAGCAAAACAGAGCTGTACTCCAAACTCAACAGAAAAAAAAGCTTGACGAGAAGTCCTTTAGAAAAGGGACTTAAGTAACTCATGTCTCACAAACCCATGGGAAGAGAAATTGCCAACTGCAAGGCAGTTCAAAAACCACAGAGGATCTAGATCCTGCCCACCATTTTGGAATTCTCTCACACTATTTCCAGGATAGCTCGGTGATTATGATTTAACATCCAAAAGCTCTCATTCTTTCCTTAGTCATAATTTCAATTGTGCACAAAAGTTGTTCAGAAATCTGCATTCATTAGAAATTTATACATTTCATCTTATACCAGGTGTTCTTCTGCAAAGAAAAACAAGAGAGAACTCCAGAGAATGGTGCAGTTGAACTGCAGGTCCAATGGCAGGTTTTCTCGTCTTTGACACAATAGCATTAGTAAAATCACTTAAAAGAAAAAAAAAAAAAGAAAAGAAAAGAAAAGAAAGAATCATCTCAGTCTGGTCTGCTACAAAATTCACATTTTCCCCTTATTGCTAAACAAATGTCTGAAACACTAGCACTGAAAACGGCTGCATATTTCAACATAACAGATCATATTCTAAAACAGTAATTCACCTGCAACATTGTATTGATTCTCACAGATAATATCATCTTCCCCTAAAACATACTTCACGTTGTCTTCACTCCATTGATCTGGAATGTTTTATAAATGTCTCGATCAGTCTGATGAGGCTTTTAGCTACACATGTGCATCCTGCAATTTTATTGAGGTCCCAAAACACGCAGGTAGTGCATGCTATGTGAAAAGAATCCATATTTTTGTTATGGGCTGTTTCCTTCTATATATCCACCACCTTGCTAAGAACATGCTACACTAGATTTACCAGCAACAACCAGCTGTTTGTGTCTTCTACAAGACAGTAACTATTGAAAAGGAAGGTTTTTCCCAACAAATATAAGTTTGGCAAATTATTGACATTTAGGTTTCCTGTTGATACAGATCCAGATATCTTTCCATCCCAGCACAACGTCACTGAGTTCTAGTTCAGACTGATAGACAGTACATTCTTACTGACATAGTAAGCTTGACATTGTATCAGCATGTTATGTTGCATGGGCATCACAAGATACAGGTGAACAGTAACACTCATGAAAACAGTGAGAGCGCAGTGTCATGGATGAGGGCTGTTAAAATCATTAAACATGTATGTCAACTTAATGGATTTACAAAGACGTTAAATCTGATACTCTAAAGTTAGCGTACATACATACCACAACATGATCGTTAGTACTTACAGCATCGCCCTGATTCCATGTCACTACTCCAATGAACCTAAATTCTGACTTTCAGGGAACAAGCCTAAAAGACAATTCAAGTACCATGTTTGTAATGCAGTACTAGTTTTCGTATGAAAAATTTCATATGAAATTTTGCCTAGTACCCAGTCTAAACCCTGTCCCTGGAACAACTTGAAGCCATTTCCTCTTGCCCTATCACTTGTTACTTGGGAGACCGACCCCCACCTCTCTACAACCTCCTTTCAGGCAGTTGTAGAGAGTGAGAAGGTCTCCCCTCAGCCTTCTTTTCTCCAGCGTAAACAATCCCGGTTCCTTCAGCTGCTCCTCATAAGACTTGTGCTCTAGATCCTTGTCCTGGGTTGGCCAGGACAGGGTTAATTTTGTGTGGAGCCAGGTAATTCTATACCATGCTGACATCATGCCCTGGGGCCAGCTCCGGGGAGGAGCCAGTTCCGTTAGGGGCGGTTCAGTTGGAGGTCAGTTCGCTTTGGACTTCGCTCGGGTTCGGTCCCTCGCTGTTGTTCTCTGGTATTGTTTTTTTTTGTATTGCTCTTTTCTTACTGTTAATATTGTTCTTGTTAACTGCAAAGTTCCCATTATATGTTATTTTCTTTTATATATATATATAGGGGATGATCACTTCCCCAGTCCTGCTGGCCACACTATTTCTGGTACAAGCCAGGATGTTGTTGGCCTTCTTGGCCACCTGGGCAGACTGCTGGCTCATAGTCAGCCGGCTGTTGACCAGAACCCCCAGATGCTTCCAGACCATCAAGACATAGAAGGGCCTACCATTAATTAGCTGTCCTGAAACTAACACAACACAGTTTTTTATGAGCCAAGTACACTCTCTTAGCAAGCTCAAATCCCACAGGCAACAAAGGAAAATGGTGCTTCCACCTCTGTCAGTAAAAATTATCATGGACAGAAGGTTGATTTTATGCACACAGTGGATACACAGAAACAAATCCACAGCAGTATCAATGCACTCCCTTGTTTCTTCCTTGTACTGACATTTGAAGAGATTAGTCTTTTAAGAAAAAGCACGTTACGCTGCTCAGTCACTCATTACTATACAGACATTTTAAAATCTGGCTTCATTACATGTTGCAGCATCACCAGCACTGACCAGGGATAGTAATTCACTTTCAAAGTGGCATTCTGGTATTTTGAAGTTAGGTCAGACAATGCCCAGACTCATCTGGTCACTGTCTCAAGAAACATTAATTCTCTCAAAGTGTCTGTTCACAAGTGAGAAGGTGGATCCCCACCCCCCCAGGAAATCTAGTGCACAGACAAGGAGGTCTAGAGGCTCAGTATGACCTCTGTACTCCTTCAACCTCATTCTGTGAAGAAATCAGTATTCAAGACACATGGACCTGTATGTAGATGCCCCATTTCCCAGTCCGCTGTATTTACTATCAGTTTGGCATCCTTTGCTTGAGGAAATTTTAGTCAGAAGCCTCAGCAAAACATTTTGTGATGCTGCAACAGATGAAAAAACTTTGCAGAGTTTTTACAAAAAGTCTTCTCAGCAGTTCTACTTATTACACAGCCTGTACCACGCGCTTTTCCATTCAGCATCTAAAACAAAAAATGCCTTGTGCTTGCCGGTACCCTGTTTTTGAATAGGTATAGAGGAAATGTAGAATATTGTTATTCAATTACGCAGCAGTGGAAGTAGCACAAAATACATGAGTGTTATGCTCCCTCCGGGTGCCTACGATAATTTTAAGAGTCTATTATTAGTGCGATTAACAAGGTTGAGCTCAGCCGTATCACTTCAGCAGCACACGGGCGGTGCGTGAGCATCATACTTGTGCCTGACACTTCCCACCCAATTACGCAAGTTGGTCTTCTCCTCTTTTGGAATCAACTCTTCACCCGTAAGCGCCACTCGAACAAAATTTTAGAGCTTGTGAGGCATCCACGTGAAACAGCTCCCGCCCCACCGCTTTCAGGATTTACCATCGGGGCGGGGCAGGTGCCGACACAACACCCTGATTTAAACGGTGATTCTTCCCCTCGTTAAATCCTCCAGCGTTTCGAACGCCGCGCCAGGGTGT
>JAVFHW010080093.1:0-13931 GCA_032159205.1 Eurystomus glaucurus suahelicus
CTGCTGGGAAATGCATGAGATGACCTACGTTAAAAAGCAACAGAGCATTTCAGCGCATGTTCCATGCTCAGCTTGCTTGTAGCTCCTATGTCTGACAAACGCTGTCTGATCAGGCTTGAGTCCATCTTCCACAGTGCTGCTGCAGAGAACCTTTTCCACCCCATTGTCTTGGCCATGTCGCCTGTTTCTGTTCTTGTTTCCTTACTGATCCCAAATCAAAGTGGTTTGGTTTGATTTTAAACTCTTTCATATTTGATTTTTTTCCACCTGAATTTAGGTTTCTAACCAAGGACCCAAGACCATGATCCTAGTCAGTCTACTCTCAGTTTTCACTCAATGCTTCCAAGAGATTATTTGTCCAAGAGGAAACTCAATCTTCTTCTGGAAACACTGGAGTTACCTCCCACTGCTGAGCACAGAGCAATCCCGGGGTAATTATCCTGTTAATGGGCAAACCCACATGCACAAGGTTTAACTGCACAAACCCAGAGGGAAGAAGAACTTTTGCAGGTGGACTGAGTATATATTTTCTTCTGTTCCTGTGGGTTATTACCCCTTATCTTTCAGTTGAATTTTAAGTCAGATTCCTACTTCCCACAGGACTCCCACAGAACTTGGAAAAGAGCTACATGTGATAAAGAATGTGCAGGACATCCAGAAAAACAAGGTGAATAAGAATTACTCCTTATTTTTCAGGCAACAAACCTAACCAATATCAGGCAGAACATTTACAATGACAGCAAAAAAATCTTTTTTTTTTTCACACGGGATACAGATAACTCAGTGTAACATGACATTACTGCTACACTTTCAGAAAATATTCAGGGACAATAAGTCCATTGAATAGGCACTACGAACAACAATAATTCCCAGAAGTATCTTCTTGCTTAAGGTTAAATCCAGTTAAGGCCCATTTCATATTTGCCTTTTCTTTGCCTTTTCCTGTTTGGTTGGGTATTTTTTGCCAAAATGTTCACCTTGAGCATTAAGCTAAGGACAAATTGAGCGATATATAATATTTTAATTTTTAACCAGTTTGACAGTGTTGTGTCTTTTTTTATTCTTTACCTCTTCCCTGTTCCTTTTCACCTCTTTGTTGGTCAGAATGTGAAAGAAAAGAGGATAGGTTAAAAAAAAAAAAAAGCAAACAAAAGAATAGGGTAAAGATCTCTCCAAACAACCTTCTCTCAAAAGGGATTTCAGCTTCCAATTTCAAAAATAAAACATTGTCTCTATCTTTCTATTCTCCTTTTTGGAAAACTCACTAGTGGAATGTACTTTGGTTTCCTTTTCTCCTTTGAAAATTGAAAATTTTGAAATGCTTTGGTAAGACAGCAACAGATTGGTGGTGGGTTTGAAGCATTTCCAGACCTACATACACAGGTTTGAGCCAGTGTAAAGCAGCTATGTTACCTACCAAAGCAACTATATTACCTACCAAAGGTTCTCCCTAGGTTGTCCTCATGCTCCTAGAATTTCACTGCCCCCCACTGCAACCTCAGACCCTGGTTTTCTCCTCTTGTGTCATCTAATACGTGAAATCTTATATCTCAGGTAGCACCTACCTCTTGTTCTCACCCCTCAAAAGCACAATTCTATTATATATCGACGAAATCTTCATACAAACACCTTTTGCTGTTATCTTCTGAAATCTCAGAATGATCCTACAGCATATCTGACTGTTGTTCTTGCAGTTGTCTTTATGATGCTGGTCAACAAATCAACACCCAACATTTCCCACAGTTTAGTAGGTACAAAGCTGGAATAATTTCACATCCTGGCAAATGCATAATGATTGCAAAAATTAAATCTAAAAAACCTGTGAATATGTATAATCAGTAAGTGCCCATAATCACCTTTGGAGTGTTGCATCATGCAGCTTTCCTGAACCAGTGAAGGTTTTCTCTCACAGTTCCCAGTCCACTGAAGACTTTTGTTGAATGTAATTTCACTCTTAATAACGCTATTCATTGCAAAATCAGGAGTTCAGAGAAAAACCTTCTGACCAGACACTTGCCTCTTTTATTTGCCATTTATACCTCTCATCCTATAGAAATAAATGCCATAATAAATGTCATAATAAATAGGGACTGGGAGTTATACCATATAGAGATGATGAAAGGGTTTATAATCTCATTGCTGTTATTTAGTTTTTCTTCTTTTTTTTTTTTTTTTTAATTTTGTCTTTGGCACACAATTCCTTCAACCCAGACTGTAATTAATTTTACTACATCACCAGTTATCTCTGTTCCCTAACCAGGCTTGTCATTTTAATTTTTCACAGGCTTTCTTTTTTTCTATCCATGTGCCTGTTCCTGTATCTTCGTGAAGTCTCATCAACTCTGGCCCAAAGCCTTAGGCAAATTTGTCTGTAATGCACTCCTCTACTTCAGACATGAGAGGAAAAAATACCACTTCCACAAAATGGGTGAAAAAGAAAAATGAAGAATAATTTTGACCACGCATTGTCTAGGAATTCAGACAAACCAGGAGAGCTTCGCTAAAAATAAGGCATCCTTTCAGCTACACTCTTATTTATATTAATAAAGGAACTTAAATGCTATTGGAGATGGGACTACAGAAAAGGTTAGAAGGTGCAAATCCCAAATCCAGCAAACTTAATGAAATTTTTGCCACTGGCTGCAGAGGAGCTAAACTTGTCAAATTTCACTGACATTTAACATGACTCTCAAGAAAGACTTTGAGCATCAGAGGATGGATCTGCACAGGGAGATGCAGAGACTTTTTGCATTCATTCTGCCTGCCCTTTGAAGGCTTCCTTGGTGTTCAGTGTGGGGAGGTTAGCACTTTGCTAAGCCCAGGTAGATTTGCTGGAAGGGTTAAGTGTCCCTTGTAGAGCTGGCCTGGATGTGGGCTACGCTAGAGCATGAGTCTGCCTTAACATGCCAACAGGCTTCTTTGAACAGCTAAGCTGAAATCCTGCTGCTGGCTTTTTAAGTGTCCTCCCAGAAGCCAGACTATGACAGTACAAAGGAGTAACTTTTTTTCAGCTGGACCCCTTGCAGCTGGGCCAGAAGTCTTTAATAACCTCAAGTTTATTAAAGTCACCCCATCCCTCATGGGTAACCTACATGTGACACTGTGGGTTCCTCCTCTGTCTCCTTCTACTCTCTCCTTACTCTGTTCTGCTCTCACCCTGACTTTTGGAATGTATAGAGTCCTCAGATCAAGGAGTATTTCAACACAAAAATTTACCCATAAAACAACTGTGCAAAGGTGGAAGCCACCGTTGTCCTAATTATAGTGTGACCAGAAGGAGTAGGGAGGTGATCGTGCCCCTGTACTCAGCACTCATGAGACCACGCCTTGAGCACTGCATCCAGTTTTGGGTGCCACGGGATAAGAAGGACATTGAGATGCTGGAGCAGGTGCAGAGAAGGGCAACAAAACTGGTAAGAGGTCTGAAGATTATGTTGTATGGGGAGCACCTGAGGGAACTGGCATTGATTAGTTTGGAGAAGAGGAGGCTTAGAGGAGACCTCATTGCTCTCTACAACTGCCTAAAAGGAGGTTGTAGTGAAGCTGGTGCTGGTCTCTTCTCCCAGGTAACTAATGACGGGACAAGAGGTAATGGCCTCAAGTTGTGCCAGGGGAGGTTTGGATTGGATATCAGGAAGAAGTTCTCTACTGAGAGAGTGGTTAGCCATTGGAACAAGCTGCCCAGGGAACTGGTGGAGTCACCATCCCTGGAGGTGTTCAAAAAACAGGTAGATGTGGCACTTTGAGACATCTTCTAGGGGTCAGGGGGATGCTGGATGAAGGATGGACTAGATGATCCTAGAGGTCTTTTCTAACCTGAATGATTCTATGATTCTATGGTGTCTGGATTATGGAGACATAAGAATACAAGACTAAGGGTTTTGAGTAGTGTGGTCAGTTGACCCTGGCTGGCTGCCAGGTGCCCATCAAAGCTGCCTTATCACTCACGCTCCTCAGATGGACATGGGAGAGAAAATTTAACAAAAAGCTCATTGGTTGAGACAAGGACAGGGACACCACTCAGAATTACTGTTACAAGCAAAACAGATTCAGCTTGGGGAATTAGTTAATTTACTACCCATCAAATCAGAGTAGGATAATGAGAAATATCACCTAAATTTAAAAATATCTTCCTCCCATCCCTACCTTCTCCTGGGCTCAACTTCACTCCCATTTTCTCGATCTCTTCCCACCAGTAGCACATGGGGGAAGGGAAATAGGGGTCGTGGTCAGTTCATCACACATTTCTGCTGCTCCTTCCTCCTCAGGGGAAGGACTCCTCATGCTCTTCCCCTCCTCCAGTGTGGGGTCCCTCCCGCGGGAGACAGTCCTCCATGAACTTCTCCTATGTGTGTCCTTCCCATGGGCTGCAGTTCTTCACAAACTACTCCAGCATGTGTCCTTTCCACAGGGTACAGTCCTTCAGGAACAGACTGCTCCAGTGTGGATGCCCTGTGAGATCACAAGTCCTGCCAACAAACCTGCTCCAGCATGGGCTCCTCTCTCCACAGGTCTTGCCAAGAGCCTGCTCCAGTGTGGGCTTCCCACAGGGTCACAGCCTCCTTTGGGCATCTGGTATGGGGTCCTCCATAGACCGCAGGTGGATATCTGCTCCATTGTGGACCTCCATGGGCTGCAGTGGGAATGGTCTTCACCACAGGCAGCAGGTGAATCTCTGCTCCAGCACCTGGAGCACTTCATCCCACCCCTTTCTTCATTGACCTTAGTGTCTGCAGAGTTGTTTCTCTCACATATTCTCACTCCTGTCTCTGGTTACTGTTCTTCACCAATTTTATTTTCCCCTTCTTAAATATGTTATCTATCCCAGAGGCACTACCACCTGATGGGCTCAGCCTTGGCCAGCAATGGGTCCCTCTTGGAGCCACCTGGCATTGCCTCTATTGGACAGGGGGGGGAAGCTTCTAGCAGCTTTTCACAGAAGCCACCCCTATAGCCTCCCCACTACCAAATTCTTGCCACACAAACCCCATATAAGTGGGATCACCAAAAGTACTGATGGCAAGACTAATGACATGCAGATGCCCCACAGTCCAAGCCGTTATTCAAACTATTGTAAAATGAAGCTTTTGGGTTGGGACATCAGATGCGCATTCTCTTTCTTTGCCTTGCCCAGGACATCATGGAACAGCTTGGGTATGTCTGTTCATCTAACCATACATTCCCTGTCAGAGTGAGAGACCGCGACACCTGTCTAGACAGAAATGTTTTCAAAATAAATCTGAACCTCCACCAGCCACAAAGTAGCGGGATCCCATTTCATCCAAGTGCTCTTGCAGTTGATCTAAAATCAATTATTTTTAGAAAAGATATCACCTCATGTTTTACCACGTTCTTCAACCATTAACTCACAGTCACATCTTCGTTCTCTCATCTCTATAGTGATTTTTTTTTTCTGATACACAAGATCCCCTAAATTTCTTATTTATGTAGGATTCATTTGTTGTTTGCGCTACTTTTTCATCATGTTTTATTTCACTTTCTCCCCAATTCTTTCCCATGCTTCACCACTCGCTCAATTACTGCACAGGACTGTGGGAAATCAAGATCGAGAATGCTGCAGTTAAAGGGTTTTTAGCTCTGCTTATTCCATTAGAGGTCTAGACATGCAAGACATTATTTATTCTGTACACAAAGTATGGATAAATGCAAGGATTATGAATTAAAGGATTAATTAAAGCCCTTAACTGTTTCCAGTATATCTGACTTTTTTTCCCCAAAAAGAAGGCTGCATTGTATAAATTTTGCATATCATTTGCATTTTATATTATTTGCATATTGTTTGCATACATTCTGACATTTGTAATTATATATTATTTGTTCTCACACTGCTTGGCTGTGATACAGTCACTTACTAGGAGTAGAACTACCTAAATGGAATGGAGTTCAGGAGTTGGAGGAATTGTATTTCTGTGGAGAAGAAACAATCCATTATCGTGTGAAAGCACCTAAACTGGGGCATCAGCTGCGGAGGAAAGGAAGGGTCTCCAAGTCATTTCACCAAAGCTGGATGTCTATACAAGGTGTATCTTCTTGTCCAGACCCAGGATCATATCATAGACCTTATTGCTCTCTACAAGTACCTAAAAGGAGGTTGTAGTGAGGCTGGTGTTGGTCTCTTATCCCAAATTACTAATGATAGAGAGAGAGGAAATGGCCTCAAATTGTGTCAGGGGAGGTGTACACTAGATATTAGGAAGAAATTCTTTCCTGAGAGAGTGGTCGGGAACTGGAACAGGCTGCCCGGGTAAGTGGTGGAGTCACCATTCCTGGGGGTGTTTAAAAAACGAGTAGATGTAGCACTTGAGGCTATGGTCTAGTGGCTAGGGAGATGTTAGGATGAAGGTTGGACTTGATGATCCTGGTGGTCCTTTCCAACCATAGTGATTCTATGATTCTATGATCATGAGGCTTAGGGATCTATCATGTTGATTCACATAAAAGAATATTTTGGTCTCTGCAGAAAATATTGTAAGAAATTGGTTTCCTGTAACATCAAAGAGGTCAGAAAGGCTGGTCTGTTGCACTTAATATAAGGCTCTCATCCTTAAGTGTCCTAAGCCAGGAAAGCTCCTTTGCAGTGACAGGCTCACTGTCAGATCAGTCTGATGTCACCAGAAAATGCCGCTTATAAACACAGCACAGTGCAGGATCCAATGCTAGTGAATCTATTTTTGTGCCTAGAGAACTGTGTAACTTACTGACCAGCATTTGCACCTTAGTTCCTTCAGCTTGAAATGAACTGGTTTGTGGCTGGTTTTTAGTTTGGTTTGGTTTGTTGGTTTTTTTCAGTCCAAGTTTCTTCCCTTCTCCACCAATGCTTATCGGGGCAGAAACCTCATCTTCCTGCCTGAGTATTTTTTCTGCAGAGGAGTATAAATTTTATCTTGTGCCACCAGGCCACCTTGCAACCAAGAATTTTATGATACAAAGAGGGCATAATAAAGTCCCTCATCTTCCAGCTCAGTAAAGCAAAGCACAGAGGAATTCTCCGAGCAACCAATTATTATTACCATTCATAAAGAGTAGCGTTCATAACAAGCTAGTGATTTAAGGGTGCTAGAAAACAGTGACATGGTGAGGACTTAACTCAGCAAAATAATTTTAAAAACCCAAACAAACAACAACACAGATTTATCTAGGGAGGAATGGAAGCACTTACTCAAGTCACAGTGAAACAAAAGGTGTATACATGTTTGTTTTTCCTCAGAAAAAGGAAAAGATTTGTGCACACAATGAGGCTCTTTGAATGGAAGAAATGAGAAAATTCCTGTATATGTGTATACACGCATACATACCAATGAGCATGGCTCCAGACACTAAGACTACATCAGTACTAGTGTATAAAGATGTCAGAAATCTCATCATCTGCACTGTTGAATTCACGCTAATCCCTGGATGCTTTTGAATGTCATCTTAAAGATGACCTAGCTAGCCAGCTAGCACTCCCCCAAACAACTCTTGGAAAGAATTGTAGAGGTGTCAGAAAGACTACTCTCAACAGGTAGCTTGGATGCACTCACTCTGTTTTGGCATCTAAAAGAGTTCAACATCACAGACATGGTAGGAGCCTCCCAGCTGGCTGCAGATCTGGGTAACGGGTTCATTTGTACACGTGCAGTGTGGCAGTCAGGTTCCCCATGCCAATGTGTATATGTTTTTCTCTGACCACAGAGAAAAAAAGCTCAGCTTCACACTGACTGCAAGGCAGACAAAGCTCGCTTTGTCAGCGGTCTACCACCTCACATCAGTTCTGTGGAAAGCTGAGGAAGAACTTTTTACAAGGGCTTGTAGTGATAGGACAATGGGTAATGGCTTTAAACTGGAAAAGATTTAGATTAGAAATCAAGAAGTTTTTCACTATGAGGGTGATGAGGCACTGGAACAGGTGTCCCAGGGAGGCTGTAGATGCCCAAACATTGGATATGTTCAAGACTAGGTTGGATGGGGCTTTGAGCAACCTGATCTAGTGAAAGGTGTCCCTGTCCATGGGGCAGGAGCATTGAAACTAGATGGTCTTTAAGGTCCCTTTCAACTCAAACCATTCTATGATTCTATTATTCTCTTATACCTCTGCTGCTACCACAGCAAAATGTTCTCCAACATTATTCTGAGGTTTGGGTATCCTTTCAGACTTCTTGTCTCTCTCTTCATTGTAACCAGCTGAAGGCTGAGGGACATCCTTCTTCCTGAAGCATCCCAGGACAGTTGGCTGCTGAAGTTCCAAGGAGTCACCAGGAGATGTTCCTTCATGTGACTGTTGGTGACTGTCACTCTTTATGGCTGAACGAAAGGTGTCTCTGTCACCTGTTTTAGACTGGACAGTGCTTGTCCTTCTCTTTGATTTGGCTTCACAGGACTGCAGGTTCAGCTCCTCCAGTTGTCCTGTAGCACGTGCCACTGCTCCAGTTTCTTCCATATCTGTGAAAGCAAGAGTTGCTTTTGATTTGTAATAATTGTAAGACCCTACCTTCATGTTCTTTTTTCCTTCTATAGCTTAACTATGTCTTAAAGACATCAATGAAAAATGAGTTATTGTTGGGAAAATAACTTCAACCAGCCACAAATTTTAGTTTCACAGAACTAAGTAGTTAAAACCAAATAACCGTAAGCTGTTTCCACAAATAAATATACAGCAGCTAAAACATCTCGTTTCTTACTATTGACACATTAATAGCTCCTAGAGCATCTTCCAACAGTTACCAAATACTTCAATAAACAGTTAATAATAAAGCATATAGAATACAATTGGTTAATAAGCTATGTATTGCTAACACTGATAATTGTTTTAACAGTACACATCTGAAATATATAACAACTCATTTTGAATCAGGCTGTAATATAAGGTAGAACTTTTCATTCCTGACATTTGAATCCTAGTCAAGGCAGAGCATGTAACCCGCAACTCTGCTTAAAAAAATGCCTTTGAAAAATGCAGAAAAAGCAAAATATATACACTACACATTTTTCATGTGGGAACAAAAAATGTTTACATCTTAACAAACCAAACGGTTATCAACCACAGAGGCAGAATCACTCGTAGTGTTACAGCAGATGGCTTCTGAGTTGACAGGGTGTGCTATCACGGCAGTCTGCTTCATTTGGGTGTTAGGAACATTTGTAAAATTCTCGCAATCTTCCTCCTTCCCCCCTGAAAATAAAATCAAAGCAGCCCACACCCAAATCCACTTGCTCTAAATCCAGAACTAGTCCTAGTCCACATATTTGATGAGTTAGAGGACAACGTTGGCTTTTGTAGTCCATTCATCAGCATATATTACAGGACCTTACCACAAATGATCCTAGAAAATGTGTTGTTACCACTCTGGATTTTTCACATTTGTCCCTGAAGTTTAACCCTCAGCAGCCTGCAACATTCAACCCCATGATTTCTCAGACTTCAGATTCATTATCTTCTCCCTTTTCTGTGATTCATAGAATGGTTTGGGTTGGAAGGGACCTCAAAGATCATCTAGTTCCAATTAACTGGAACTCTATTTGCTGGAATAAATTTTATAGAGTCATAGAATATCTCAAGTTGGATGGGACCCATAAGGATCACCAAATCTAACTCCCTGCTCCTCACAAAATTGCCTGAAACCAAATCACATGACTAGGACCATTGTCCCTGACAGGCATGTCAATGACTTCATACTGGTACTCCTCCTGTTAAAGGGTATTGACTCTTTTTTCAACTTGTACACTCATAGCTTTCAATTTCAGGATTATACCTCTTGGAAATCCACTGTAAGGTTGTTGGTAAATTTTCAGTAGTCACACATGTTTCTGTGTGTAACAGTTTTCCTTCTTAAAATTGCTTTAACATTAGGTAGTTGGCTATTTTATAGTACAAACTACATAGATCACAAGGTTCAATTTTATTCTTTATACACATAAACAAGACGATCAGGTCATGATCCCCTATACTAAAGCTTCGTGTTAGTTCTTGATATGTATTGATGCCCTCTCCATCTTCAAAGGTGCCATTTTCAGCTGTGAAAATAGATCTCTTCAAATGAGTTTGAATTAATGGAGGAGGCTAAAGATTTTCTGGATATAAGCAGTTTCAAGGATGAAATACTGCCTTGAGATTTTATATGGCATAGTAATCTAAAATATCCTGATTTTTTAAAATTAAATGCAAACTATTCAATATCATTAAAGCACACAATTAACTAGATTAAGTACCGGCTAACGGACAGAGGTCAGGCAGTAATTATGTATGGGAAATAACTCTCAGAGGTAGGTATGTATAGCAGTTAACAGACACTACCACTGAAATGAAAGATATTCAGTGTTTCCACCAGTGATCTGGAATTGAAATTGAAATTTATTCTGATGAAATTTTGCAAAAGGTGGAAAAAATGCGAACCGGTAGAAGGAAGAAGGAGGAGCTGATCTGAGCAACCTAGGAACAAGGGATGCAGACCCTGTTTGCAGAGTGGGAGAGCCTCTTCAGGAATGCAGCAGTGATTTCTGGGAGATGGTGATCAAGGAGTTCAGAATAAGGATCAATAAAATACAATACCTGAAAGGACTAAATGGATACTTTGGTAGTAGTGAGTGATGTCAGGGAAGCAATTTTATCTTTGCAGTTGCTCAAGTCAGACCTCCAAATCAGGTCTGAGTAAAGCAGAGGGTATAAAAAAGAACCACAATAAGTATTTCAAATTGTCAGGATATGTGAGAATGAAATAATTACTACAATTTGAACCTAGTGACCAAGTATTTTCACAGTGAAAAAAAACCCCAATATACTAAAAGGATATGTGTTATAAGAAATGAATAGATTAGGCCCCAAAGTTGGATACTGAAGCTAAGAAAAACAAGCTGGTATAGGATACAACTTTTCAGTGGTAAAGGTGGTGCACCATGAGAATAAATTGCAAAAAAAGGAAAGATATGTTCCGCCACTTCCAGATGCCATTCTGTTAATCATGCATTAGCCAATCAAAAGTTATTCAAGAGATAGATAATTACGTGAAGCTGAGGAGATTTTTTTTGTTACACCAAGGTCAGACAAGATAATATCTTGATCCCTTCTCCCCCAGTACTGCATTTCTATGCATATAGCTTTCTTCCTGATCTGCATCCTCAGCTACTTGTTCTGGGACAACAACCAGGGCTCCAACCTCCACTGGACTTTGCACTGTATGAGCACCTATCAAACACAAAAACTCTGCCTTGCAAGACTTACCCCATGGCAGAGGGGTTGGAACCAGATAATCTTCCATTCTATGGTTTTATGATTAATAATAAACACTCTGAACACTTAATTCTATTAGAGAGGTGGGATTTCTTGTGGGTGGAATAGCTTTAATGCAGAAACTAAACAAAAAGACTGCAGCTTTGATTTCCTCTCTCTCTCTCTCTCCAAAACCAACAGCACTTTAAATAAGGGGAAATCAAACATGAGACATTTCCAAGTCATATGTATTAAATTCACTTAAGATATTGTTATCCTTGTTTAGATTTGAGCATATCGGGGAATCTTTTTGTCTTGCAACTATTCCTAAAAGACTTTAAGTGGCTGGATTGCCTTTTTCTGACAAAAAAAATCTTTCCATGAATTATTTACACGACGGCTCCAATCAATGCTATACCTGTCAGCCTCCCCAGCCAAAATGAAAGTTCACTATGTAAAGGTGCCAAGGGAGAATGGCAGCCTCCCACTGCGAGTTTATAGACAGAACTAAGTCAGCACGCATTATGTGTCAGAGCCGACATCAGACAGAATCAGATCCTTTGATCTCAGACCTCCACAGGAAGCTTAGATCTCAGACAAATTAGATAAAAAATGAATTTATAGCAGATATGTATCCTAAGGCACACAGCTGAATGCTGTGTTTTGGAGGAGTACAGCAAATATCAAAACACATAAACTGCAGAATTTCCCCTCTCCTTCTCCCTCTCCCTCTGCTTTTGTGATAGATGCTAATTAAAAGGAGATAAAACTCCCGCTTGCTGCTTCCTGCCTCTTATGTAATCCACAGGCTTTGGGAAGGAGGAGGAAAGAGAAATTCCCAAAACAGAGAAAATGGGTGGTTCAGCAGGGTTATCGGAATGCCCTTAGATCTGTGCTGTTGGCAGGTGAGACAAAAAAAAACCCCAACTACTATAAGAACATTTCACACTTGCAGAGGGAAGTCAGTGCTTTCTGCTGCCAGCCACATACCCCTGAGGCTGTCTGCTTTTCTGTGACCTCAGAAGAAGTCGTGTTTGATCAGCAGATGATGAAAAGACAAGTCTTGAGGAGGCGTGAGGAAGAAGGGTGTTTGTGGCAGGGACCCTGGGGAGTAAAAGGGGACACTGAGTGGGGTGGGTGAGAATAAAGCTGCTGTGGCGTGCTGGCTTGGACTCATTGCTCAGAAAGCTCAACATAAAGGTCCATTGAGTGGTGGAGGTAACAGGGACTGTGCAAATGAGCCCTGAGTGTTTTTTTTCTACCTCCAGCATACCTTGTGCAGTCCTTCACAGCCTGCAAACTTGTCCAGAGCTTTCTAAGCACGCAGGAGACACTATGACAATGTCGGTCTCTGCCCTACTCCAAAAACACTAGGTGCAATCATGGGCTCATTGAGAGTAAGGGGGATTATGCTGCTGCCTTCAGTGAAGCCAGGATTTCACACAATATATATAAAAGGAGATAAAATGACAAATAGAAAAATACCAGGTGATAAAGTGATAGATCTTCTGAGAACTGTAGCATTGATCCTATACAAACCTAGAGTTTGTTAAGAGCCCTAAACCGAGTCTTTTGATGCTTGACTGTTTATAAATCTGAATTATCGTCAAACTGCAGTCTCACCTCTTGCTACAGACACACCACTTTTATTTTCTTCTTGATTGTAGCAAGGCTGGATGTGAGCTGCGTGAGGCTGTGCTTGTTTAAGGGGTCCCTTGGTACTGGCTTGTGGCACATCAACCTGTTCAGGCCTCGTTTCTGTAAGGAAACACACAGTCACACCACTCTCAATCCATCCTCAGCTCAGCAGGAATTTTTAATTCAAGCAACAACATATTGCTGGTGAGCTAATCGGCAATCTTAAGTGTTCTTTCTGTTCAAAACCAGAGAGCATTTTTTTATGTTCATACTATCTTCTGTTTTCCCATCAGGGTTCCCACCCATTCTCTTCACTAGAAGCCTTCCTTACATTGTCACCATGTACAGTAATACTAGAAATCCAGGCCTTGCTGAAGCTAGAGTATACACTGAAGTTTAGGAGAAAGACACTTTAGCCTGAATTTGCAGTTCCTTGAAAGCAAATGTTTTGAGAAACCGGTGAGAAGGTCTTGAAACTAGTTGGGGATGTCTTATTAGCTGGGGTGTGCATTTACTCCGCCACTACCAGTTACCTGTACATTTGGCTAGGTCCCAACTTCAGGTAGCACATCTGAAAGGCTATGTTATTGCTAACTTTAAAAATACCCAGCAGTTTAAGGTGGCTGTTTGGCAATCAGGTCACTAACAGTCATGGTCACATCCTTTTAGCTTCAGTTCTTTTACATGAATAGCTTTATGCCTTCTGCAGTGAGAAAGCCTCTCTTGAGGTAGCTATATTTACTTTAAGGTCAATGCTAAAAAGAAAGCCACCTAAGGTAAATTATCAGAGGTGTGAATCTGCTTCGGGGAGAGCTATTTTGCTATTTTGCTACCTCATCCTTCATTGGGCAAATGCAGTGGCTGAATAGATCATTGAAATAATAGTAAATATTTCCTCTCTTCTCAATTAGAATCATAGAATCATAGAATCATTATGGTTGGAAAGGACCACCAGGATCATCAATTCTAACCTTCATCCCAACATCTCCCTAGCCACTAGACCATAGCCTCAAGTGCTACATCCACTCTTTTTTTAAACACCTCCAGGGGTGGTGACTCCACCACCTCCCTGGGCAGCCTGTTCCAGTGC
>JAVFHW010080094.1:0-31280 GCA_032159205.1 Eurystomus glaucurus suahelicus
GAGTTTTGGAAACCTCCCCGTAGAGCTAACTCAGCGCTAAGATGTACAAATAAAGCCAAATCTCTCCCTGCAAGCCGTCGGAGAGTACAGCAGACCTTAAAGGGACATCTGCCCACTCATAATTAATGAATAAGAGATTCCCGCCGGCCAGCCCCCTCCCAGTAGGGCAGGAGAGAGCTGGGCATGCTCCACGGCCACCTCTCTCGCCCTTTGTCGGCAGGAGAAACACATCGTTGAGGTAGGGGATGTGTTTGGCTGGTCAGGTTTGATTCCTCTTACGTCACCTCTTAAAAACGCACTCTACGACCGGTCATTTGCCTGCAGGAGGAAGCCAGCCACCCCCTCCCCATTCTCAGCGGCTCTGGGGATGCAGTAACTCTTCAAACAGTGGGCGATTTTCTTGAGGTTTTTTTGCATCTCCCTGTGCTTTGCTGCGCAGAGGAAATACCAGACAACTGCCTTTGCCCTCATCTACCGAACATTTGCATGGCATCCCTTCCCTCTCTTTCCCTGTGCCGAGTGACTTCATTAATAACTGAATAACTTGCAAAGAATCATAGGTTCATAGCGGTTGGAAGGGACCTCTGGAGATCATTGAGTCCAACCCCTCTGCCAGAGCAGGATCACCTAGAGCAGGTCTCACAGGAACACGTCCAGACGGGTTTTGAGGGTCTCCAGAGAAAGAGCCTCCACAACCTCTGTGGGCAGCCTGTTCCAGTGCTCTGCCACCCTGAAAGTAAAGAAGTTCCTCCTCATGTTTAAGTGTAACTTCCTGTATTGAAGCTTGAGCCCATTATCTCATGTCCTGTTACCCGGCACCACCATAAAAAGACTGGCCCCATCTTCCCAACAGCCTCAAGTATTTGTATGCATTAGTAAGACCCCCTCTCAGTCTTCTCTTCTCTAAACTAAAAAGTCTCAAGTACCTCAGCCTGTCCTCACAGGGGACATGTTCCATTCCTCTAATGATTTTTGTAGCCCTTCTCTGGACTGTGTCCAGTAGCTCCCCATCCCTATTGAACCGGGGAGCCTAGAACTGTGCACAATATTCTAGATGTGGCCTCACTAGGGCAGAGTAGAGGGGGAGGAGAACCTCCCTCGACCTGCTTGCCACTTTTTTCTTGATACACCCCAGTATGCCATTGGGCTTCTTGGCCACAAGTGCACACTGTTTTCTCATGGTCAGCCTGTTGTCCACCAGGACTCCCAGGTCTTTTTTCTCAGAGCTACTCTCCAGCAGCTCAGCCCCTAACCTGTACTGCTACTTGGGGTTATTCCTTCCTTGGTGCATGACCCTACACTTGCCCGTGTTAAACTTCATTAGGTTCCTCTCTGCCCAACTCTCCAGCCTGTCCAGGTCTCGCTGGATGGCAGCACAGCCTTCTGGTGTGTCAGCCACTCCTCCCAGTTTTGTGTCATTAGCAAACTTGCTGATGGTACACTCTAACCCTTCATCCAAGTCATTGATGAATATATTGAACAGGACTGGACCCAGCACTGACCCCTGAGGAACACCACTGGTCACAGGCCTCCAACTAAACTCTGTGCCACTGGTCACAACCCTCTGAGCTCTGTCTTTCAGCCAATTTTCAATCCACCCCGCTGTCCATTCATCTAACTCACGCTTCCTAAGCTTATCTATGAGGATGCTGTGGGAGACGGTGTCAAAAGCCTTGCTGAAGTCAAGGTAGATGACATCCACTGCTCTCCCTTCATCTACCCAGCCAGTCATGCTCTTGTAGAAGGCTATCAGGTTAGTCAGACATGACTTCCCCTTAGGGAATCCATGCTGGCTACTTCTGATAACCTTCCTTTCCTCCATATGTTTTGAGATGTTCCCCAGAATGAGCTGCTCCAACATCTTTCCAGGGATGGAGGTGAGGCTGACTGGCCTGTAGTTTCCTGGGTAATTCTTCTTGCCCTTTTTGAAGATTGGAGTGACATTGGCTTTTCTGCAGTCTTCAGGCACCTCTCCTGTTCTCCAGGACCTTTCAAAGAGGATGCAGAGTGGTTTAGCAATGACTTCTGCCAGTTCTCTTAGCACTTGTGGGTGCATCCCATCAGGAGCCATGGACTTGTGGATATCCAGTTTAATTAATTGGTCTCTAACTTGATCTTCCTCAACCAAGGGAAAGTCTTCCTTCCTCTGGACTTTCTCTGTTACCTTTGAATTCTGGGGCTCATGAGGGATGGCTAGAGCAGTGAACTCCGTTCAGCTACTCTGCCTTCTCTGCAGCCTCCATCACCACAACACCAGCCTCATTCAACAGCGGGCCCACATTCTCCCTAGTTTTCCTTTTGCCACCAGTATACTTGAAGAAACTCTTCCTGTTGGCCTTGATGTCCCTTGCCAGGTTTAACTCCAAGGAGGCCTTGGCTTTCCTCATTTCATCCCTACATACCCTGACAGCATTCTTGTACTCTTCCCAAATGGTCAGTCCCTTCTTCCATGAAATGTAGACTTCCTTCTTCCACTTGAGCTTTTTCAGAAGCTCTCTGCTCAACCAAGCAGGTCTCCTATTTCCCTTGCCTGATTTCTTGCTCTTAGGGATACACCAATCCCGAGTGTGGAGAAAGAGGTCCTTGAATAGCAGCCAGCTCTCATGAGCTCCCCTGCTTTCCAGAGCCCTGGCCCATTGGACTTCTCTGAGAAGCTTCTTAAAGAAGTCAAAATTAGCCCTTCTAAAGTCCAAGGTTGCAGTCTTACTTATTGTTTTGTACCTAGCACCCATAATCCTGAACTCTTCTCATGATCACTGCAACCAAGACTGCCCCCCAACCTTAACATCCTCCACTAGTCCCTCTTTGGTTGTTAGCACTAGGTCCAGTAGTATGCCTCTCCTTGTTGGCTCCTCCACCACCTGAGTCAAAAAGTTATCATCACTACACTGGAGGAACCTCCTGGACCGTGTGTGCTTAGCTGTGTGGCCTTCCCAGCAAATGTCAGGATAATTGAAGTCCCCCATGAGAGCCAGGGCCTGTGACTGTGAGGCTACTTTCAGCTGTCTGTAGAAGGCCTCATCAACTTCCCCAGTAGGTAACAGTCAGCCAGGTTCAGGGCTGTGAACAGGGATTTTCAGGGTTCATTAAACACTCAGTAAAAGAGCAGTTTGCAGGACATTTTGTGTTTACCAGAGTGATGCTCAGGTGGAGTGACATCCTTCACCAGTGTATGAGTTCTCACAGTAGACCTGGTGAAAAGAATTTTGTTGTTCATAAAACCAGATAACCCATGGTGCCTCAAGCAAGGAAAAGAAAAACCAAAATACTCTATAAGGACCTGGAGATCTTGGTGCTACTAGAAAAATCCCTAATTCTTTGTTTGAACTGGAGCAAAGACTTTGGTGACTAAGTAGAAGTTGTTGGAATTTTTGTAAGTTCCTCTGAGGCTAATGAACTACAGCTGTTAAACATCACTGTAATAGGTAAACAGATCTTCCAACTTGTCTTAATTGTATGAGAACACTTTGGGTGCACCTTTACTTCTACATCTGTGGAAATTTTAGAAAACAATGCACAACCCCAAAGCTGGGTTTAAGAGCAAAGGTCCCTGTTCAGTAATAATTTATACATATAATTGCCTTTACATATTATAAAATATTTTTAATTACCACAGTGGGACTACTCAAAGTTGATGAAATTAAGCACACATGTAACTTTTGCTGAAAGAGAATCTGAGCTCTGTTGGTACCTGTTTAGAAAACTAGACACATTTTTTCCATAATATTAAAGGAAACCAAAATGACATACAAACTAAAGGAAGACTGAGATTTTGGAGAAAGCTGTGGCAATAACTTGCTGTGTTTTTTTTAAAAGAAAAGAAACATCACCCAATTCTTTGTATTCCCTTTCTGTTGAGGTTTAGGTTCAATCCACCAGACCTACAACAGATATTCTCTGTTAACCCCTCTTCCCCCCTCCCCAGATAGAGGAAGAGAAAGAGGATAAGGGAGAGAGACTTATGGCCCCTTCCCATCCCAAATGGGAGAGGAAGGGAATGAGAGAGAGGCTTTTGGATTAGAAAACTAAAATAACTTTAATAAAGATCATAATAATAAAAAGGAATATATACAAATATATACAAACCCAGTATCGAACCCAGCCTCCTCCTGATGGCAGTTATGTCACTGTCACCACTGAGGCTGTGCAGGCACTGGCAAAGTCCCACACTGGGCTCAGCAGGTGATGGGAACCGGGTTCAGGAGCTGGGTTCAGGAACACACGAATTGGGATCAAAGGCACGAGGTGGTCCAAGAAGGGAAGGCTGAAGGGAAGGGTCCCAGAAGGCAGAGGACCCCAAAGAGAAGCAAACGCCAGTGGAAGGGCCGACAGGAAGGAAAAAGGGACAAAAAAGGGCCAAGACGCTTGTGATCCCTCAGCTTAATACTGAATATGACATATATGGGATGGAATACTGCATTAGTCTGTTTAAGGTCACCTGTCCTGGCCACTTTTCCCCACAGATGTGGCCTTTCACTTTCTACACCCCGCGATGTGGTACACAAGAGTTAGCAGTGACGTTGGTCTGCACACCAATCCTTGGTAGTAACTCTAAACATCAAGTGTTATCACTGCTAGAAGCAGACACTGTCTGTGAAAATATGTTGTTAACTTCAGAAAGTGCAGTTACTTAGAAAAGACTTTGCTGTAAGGTAAAATCACTGAACATGATTAGTTTCATTCTAACTCAAACCAGGACATAAATGCACATTGAGGAGTTGAGCTTGCATTCAAATCATAGTGAAATATTTCTTTCTGTGATAAAAATAACTATGTCAGAGGAAGAAACAGGGAAACTATGAACTTTCACATGGATTAAAATAATCAATTCAAACCTGTTTGAATTATATGGGATATTTGGTATGTATGTGGGGAATGTACATCATATTGGAGAGTAATACTTCTTAAGAATGAAAGGAAACATTCCTGATGTAGGGTTATTCCTAATTTCTTCCAAATTATTCTTGATATTATTATTTATTAATTTATTTTTGTGGTGGTGCATTGCATCGGGCAATGTCAAAAGGAAGACATTAGAAAAGATGAACCGCTGGACTGAGCTAGCATTTCTTATTAATTTGCACACATTCAACACAGTAAAATACATTGCAAACTTACAGACCATGATTTTTTTTAGAATGCCAAACTAATTCAGAAAAAAGCAAGCTTCTTTTGCTTGAAGAATAGCTGCTGCATCTTTTCACAGTCCTTGTTGCTTTGGGTGCATTCATTCAGGCAGCTGTTCATAATGTATTGCTAAATGCTTCTCTTGGGAGTTTAAGGTTTTATACATTAGTGGTAAACACATGTACATTAAGCAGGAATCCCTAGATGAGGTGTGCCCAGGCCCAGAAGTAGTTAAGATATGAGGTAATTTCACTATGTGTGTAACAAATATTATTAGTTTTAGTGGATTGGAATAGTATTGACAGTCATTAACTATAATGATGGATAGAACAAAAAGGTCATATTAGTTTAAATAATGTAACTGTTTTGCATATTCTTTTATGCCTTTCTAAAGTAGTCACAATGATGAGGAATGATTTTTTTATTTCTGGTACTATAAATGAAGCATGAGTTGTCATTTTGAACTCTGCCTCCCAATTCAGTTTCAGTAAAGTGTTTTAGAATACCCATTATAGAATAGGTACCCTAGTAGCTCCATGGAATCTGATAGAAGTATTTGTGATTAAAGATTCATGTGAAGACTTTGAAAGATTAGACTTTTAAAAGACAACAAAAATTAAAAATATTGGGAAGACCAATTCTTCTCCATTCAAGAGGATGTTGTTCCTGCAAGAAACAGTGGAAATGCATTCTGCCCCAAAGGTGAGGGGTGAAGTAACAGGAACCAAAGCTTTTCAAATAGTTTTAAGGTCAGACAGTCTTCTAAGTAATATGACTATCATGTACAGAGAACTCATGTTCCATGGAAATGTTCTTCCTTTCTTCCAGAGGATATGAGCAATTTTACCATATTTTAACTGTTAGGTAAAAAGGATCTCTATCCTGTGGCACAAGAGAGCAATAGGTAATGCAAGACTTAGACGTCAAATAGTCAGAAGCATGCTTAGCTTACTTCCATTAAAGGAATTGTATGACAACATCAATAACTGTAAGAGACATAACACGTTTCTGCAATGTTCACTGTTGTTATTACCCTGTATTATGCACTGCATGGAAAATACTGCAGAGATTGTTCATATAGCTTCTAAGTGAAGATTTATCCTTGAAAGCTCTTATTACCATCTTTGATGGTTTACATTGTACTGTAGATTAATGACAATTTACGTGTACATTTTTTTCTTACACTTGCTTATTCACTGTCTCCAAGATGTCTTTCACCATGATTACTCTGCTATTCATTTTCATAGTCTCCATTTTTTCCTATCTGATTCTAGGACCATGCTAGAATTCACTTGGCAGGACTTGTGGGGCTGTAGTCTTATTTTTATTATGTCTGAGATACTCACAGGCTCCTTCTTCAAGTACCAGAACTAAGACCTTGCAGGATTTGGTATGGTTCCAGCAATACTCTATGCATAAATCTTTTCATGTTTTACAGCTCAGCTTTTAGCTGATACTTGATATTCTTGGAGAATGCCCATGTTTCTGCTCTGTCTGTATTAACCAGTAGTACAAATGTGCCAAAAATCCTTTTTACTGTACAGTGGGATCTTCATAAAAATTTTGTTTTGCAGCTTGTGTGAGTTTAATTGATGTTAGTAGGAAATTTTATGGAAAATGCCCCTTGTGTTCTGTGTTAAATTTGTTCTCTAGAGTGTCTTTTATGTCTTCTCCTTTGGTCTTTTTTCGATCATATACCAACTATCATAGGCTAGCTGTGAACCAAATTAATATACAGTCTGTACTCTTACCAAAATAGAACAGTCTGATTTTCCTCCTTAGCAGATTTAAAGTATCTCACATCTTCAGTCATGCTCCTTTTTTTTTTTTACATTTTCTCCATGTGCATCTTTTTCAATATACATCCTAAATTTGCAGAGACCAAAACTAGCTGTATCACAAAATACAGGAAGACCAGGAAGAGATGAGTTTGTATGGCATCATTTACTCTTGTAAATCTTCCACCAATCTCTTTATTCTATGATTGTCACTTTATACTCATGTAGAAGGCTTTTTATATTAGAATAGAATTTAAGATACTTGCAGATGATACCTCTACTTTTTTCATAATTTCTTATGCTTTTTCTATTTCCTTTGAGTCAGCTTCTTCCAATTTAAATCCCAATTCACAGTTTTCTTGTGCAACGTGGAGATTTTCTGCTTGCTTATTTACTTATCTCTTTATATATTTATCTATTTACTATGTTAACAATATGTCTTTGAGCACTGTAGTATAGTACCAGACTAACATGAATGTATAGTTCTTTAAAGTATATGCTACAGATAACTGTGGCTGGTTTATCTATGAATAATGAATGAGGCTTGAGTATTTCAGCCTTTTTTGTGCTGAGGCATGAAGTAGCTGGAGCTGTGGTATGGAGTCGGAGGGAAATGGAACTGGTAACTTCAAGTGCAGAGAGCAGAAGAAATAAATTCGTATTTTATTGTACAAAATCAAGGAGCTGAACTAGAAATTGCAATTTGTTTATAAGGTTTTTGACTAAAGGTACATATGATGTCACAGCTAATCTTGGTCTATCAGTGCATTAGCTCCACTGCATTATACAAATGAAATTACTTGAAATGAGGTCAGAATTTAGGGGCAGAGTATCAATAGATTGTTATTATTACCTTGGGCTTTCTGCACTCCACCACACTTCTTTTTATTACAGCTTCTTAATGATTAAGCGTAATTTTTTTTAACATGCTGATCATGGTATGTTACATAACCAATATTATTTATTGTCCAGATAGATTTCAATTATGCAACTCTATAGAATAATAACTTACTGAGAACGTGCTGTGAAAGGAGACTAATAGATGACAATCATTTCTCAAAATAATCAGTCTGCAAAGTTTTACATTGTATTGCATTGCACTTCACATAATATAATTACTTTGTTGGTGTTTGGTTACAGAAAAAAGGTAGCTGTGAATGAAATAGCCATGGTGAAAACTCTCAGTTAGTTGTTGATTATGTTTTTTTCTTTCTATTCTACATAGATAAAAACATTAACTCTCCTCTTTTTTCCTTGAGCATGCACACATTCCTCTTCCATTTCTATTATTTTAATCAGTAGTACAAAACCAGCATTTGCACTATCACTGCCCAGGTTTTCCTTTAATCTTCATGATCAGGAAAAAAAATCTTGTTTTTTGCAGGGCTGTGAGCCTTGTCATGATGCCAGATGTTTGGCGTACATTAAAAACAAACAAAACCAGAAAACCAAAACCAACAAGAAAAAACCCCACCAGCACACATATTAAGAAAAATAACCTCATAGTGCACAAACTTCAGCTTTTGCAATGACTGTTTTATTTTTTAACTATGTGATTTTAAGACAAATTACAAGTCTGAAACAATCCTTCTATAATGAGCAACACATTGCTGCTTTTATGGTGGATGTTGCAAACCAGACTCCTCCCAGGATTCCAGCTTCTGTAGATTGCTATAGCACTTTGTTTGAGGGGTACTACAATAATTTTTACTTATTGAGACCTGTAATTTGAATCCCAGTACTCCACCTGCCTGTTCATGTGAATATAAATATAGAAGCTTGTATTGTTTTTTTTTTATCCTATATTGGGTTTTCCAGAAGTAAGATGATTATCAAACATGTTGGTAATTCTGAAATCCAACCTCTTTTTCAAGCCTAGGTATTTTAGTGCAAGACAGTGATAGATAGGCATCTCTGGCTACCTCCGTGCCAGAGTCTGGAACCTTCTGAATGTAAGTTATATAGAAACAGTGGACAGCTGACAGAGAAGGCAATATACATAGTTTTGTTAGCAGGCTAATAAAGCACTCAGCTTCAAAGTCAGAGTTACAAGTTAGTGTTCTTTTTCACATTGAAAGACTTTTTAAAATGCATCTCCTATCTCCTAGAGTCACATGAAAATCAGCAGTCATTTTCCAAATTGGCTGTAGTATTATGCAGAAACTAATACTGTGTACTGGAAAAGTAAGGTTTCTTCAGGCCAGGAACAGGTAGCATAACAATAACTCTGGAAGCTTCTGCAAATGAGACTTTTTTACTTATGCAGGCTGAGTTAACATAGCTCGTTATGTCATAAGATGTACTTTCAAGTAACCAATATGTTAACCAATATGTGACATGTCTGTCACATGACTTAATACATGTGTATATGACCTATCAGATGAGTACAATGCAGAGATTCCATTACGTACTTCTGCGTATCATGCCTTTTAGATGTGATAAGCATGCTTGTGATCATGTGATGAAAGAGGTGCTTCCAGGCCCTCTTGAAAGAGGGTGACAAAAGACAAGTCTACCAAGACAATCCATTCAGTATGCTTCCTACTCCATCACAATTGTCCAAACAGCATTCAGGTAGCCAGGAGGAAGGCCTTAAATGTGACCAAGTTGTTCTGATAGTCAGGATCTGCTAAGTCATTTTAGGTTAGTTCACTTACATGGGAGTGTCCTGAGCTTCATATAGAGTGCATATAGTTCTAGGAGAAGGAACAAGAGGTCAGGACTCTCTCATCACCACAATGACAACTTAGCCATCTTGTCAAAGGACTCAAAAGTTAGGACGTTTTCTTTGCATTGTAAGGCATTGTGAAGCTGTCCAGATGGGAAAGAGAAGTGAATCCAATGAATGCTGTAAACATTAAGCTATTATAGAAAAGGCGCACAGTGTCACTTCCATCCATGCCTTAAAAGAAGTGGTGGCAACTGCATTTTGTGAGGAGACCAATCCTATCAATTTGTACTAAGCATACTGTGAGTGTGTCTACAGGATCTGGCTTTTTAGAAAAATTGATGAGAAGAATGTCTAACCTGGACGTCTAATCTAAATACCAAACTACTTTGGGAGCAAGGTTCTAGGCATGCAAAACCAAGATGCTAAATGTCTGGAGAACCTTATAGACTCAAATGGGTTAGCAGCCAAACAGAGTAGCTATGTCCAAGTTCAGAGAAGAAGTGAAAGAAGAATTTCTAGGTCATAATTTTGGATTTAAGTACCCAGTGTAATTTAGGAATTGCTTTACTAGTATCAGTAGATCTAGATCATGGGGCAAGCATAGCTTTAGGTTCAACTTAAAGAGAGAGATATTTCATAGAGTATTTTAATCAAATGATGGCAATATTTGCTGATACAAAACTTAAGAAGCTGTGTTCCTTTTCTGTAAAATGATTGTTGGGTACAACAAATATAACTTCAGCATTTCCTGGAAATTGCTTAAAATACATAGTCATAATGAAAGAGGAAGTTCTGCTCTTTGACAATAGGAGTTTGTGACTAGTCACTTTTTCTTAATGTAAATACATCTGTGAAACACAGCAAAGTTTCTTATGCTGTATTATTCTCCTTTCTAGCTTATCAGCAACAGAGCTAGAAATTAATAGAAGTTATACTGTACATGTGTCATTGTTATTCCACCTGCATGGTGTCTAAATACTTTCTGTTTGTTGTAAAGGTATCATCGGAAAAAAAGAAAGATGCAGATATTTCCCTCAGCTTGCAAGAAATTGTAACAGAACTAACTCAAAAGTTAAGGGTCAAGGAAAAAGTTATCTCATAGGTGGAAATTTTCAGAACTGATGGTTGTTACTGTCATTAACCAAGAATCCCATTGAGAACTGTGCAGTGGTCTACTGTGGGGTAGCATTGACTCAGATGATAACAGCATGAATAGAGGCAGCTTCAGTGTGAGCTGGGTTTTGTACACAGGTGGAAGTATAAGAAAATATTATTTTGTACACATTTGTAAAGTCTAAGGCAATAATTTTTATTCATCCTCAAGATATCTTCCAGTGTAACAAGCATGAGCAAATCAACCTATTCCTCCAGACTGTGCAATATGCTTTTTCTTTAAAGAAATTTTATCAGCTTCATCAAAGATGTTCATTGGAGAATAGCAAAATCCAAGCATTAAGTAACCACAACGTGGTTGTTAAAATAACCAACATATCTGCCAGAGGCAGAGTTAATTTTATTAATAATGGTGTGCTTATTGGTGAGTCAGTGGATATGAGTGTTATGCCTGAATTAATTTGTGTTTATTGTCTATGGAAATCTTGTTTCTCCAATAGGGCTGGGCTCAGAGCCAAGACCTTGGCTGACCTTCAGGTCAGCACCTTCTGCAGAGGCTTTAAAGCTAGCTCAGCAATCCAAATAACTCCCTGTGGAGCACTTCAGGAGAACATTCCCCCCCCTCCCCAGACTCTGCAGCCAAACTAGCCTTTTTGACCTTGTCCAGAACTCATAGGTGGCAGCTTCTTTGATTACTCAGTGTGGCACCATTAACAAATGCCTGTGCACCTAACATGCATTTATCTGCTTGGGATGTCCAACTGTTTTAAAACCCTTCCAGACTCTAGCATAAGGTCTTCTGTCACCAGGACATAGTTTACTTTTGACTGCTAGGAGAACAGCATTTGTTTGCTTTCATGAGTGATCTTCAGTGCTCTTACTGAAGTAACATGAATGTTAATATCCTTTACCATGTTTGTTCTCATTCTCATTTCAGCTCTAGGTCTCCTGGCACAAGAAGGACATGGACCTGCTTGAGCAGGCCCAGAAGGAGGGTCCCAAAGATGCTTCAGGGGGCTGGAGCACCTTCCCTATGGGGAAAGGCTGGGATAGTTGGAGTTATTCAACCTGGAGAACAGAAGGCTCTGGGGAGACCTTATAGCAGCATTTCAGTACTAAAGGGGAGCTACAGGAAAGATGGGGAGGGACTCTTTATCAGGCAGTGTAGTGATACAATCATAGAATCGTAGAATGTATTGGGTTGGAAGGGACCTCTAAAGGCCATCTAGTCCAACCCCCCTACAATAAGCAGGGACATCTCTAACTAGGTCAGGTTGCTCAGAGCCCCATCAAGCCTGACCTTGAATGACTCCAGGGATGGGGCCTCCACCACTTCCCTGGGCACCCTATTCCAGTGATCCACCACCCTCGTATTAAAGAACTTCTTCCTAATGAGGGGTAATGGTTTCAAACTGAAAGAGGGTAGATTTAGATGAGATATGAGGAATAAATTCTTTACTGTGAGAGTTGTGAGACACGGAAACCAGTTGCCTGGAGAAGTTGTGGATGCCTCCTCCTTGGAAGTGTTCAAGGCCAGGTTCACTGGGACTTTGAGCAACCTGATCTAGTGGGAGGTGTCACTGCCCATGGCAGGGGAGTTGAAACTAAATGATCTTTAAGGTCCCTTCCAACCAAAACCACTCTATGATTCTATAATTCCATGATTCCTCTCCTGTTAGAGTCTCATGGCCTTTTCTGAAAATATTTTACTCAGCCAGGACAGAATACATATCTCACAGATGTCAAAACTTTATTTATTCTAGGAATCTATTGCCTCAATTCTCAGATATGTCATTCTGGCTGCTTGACTGAAAAAGCTAGAAGAAAACTAGTTTTGGTAGGTGTTTGCTGAGATTTTGATGTAGTCTGCAGATGAGATACTTTTTCCCAAAATGGTCTGAAGTTGGTATTTCACCAGATTGTCCACCTTACATTTGAAGCCCACTTTGTCAGCTAATTTGGGGCCAGCCATCACAAAGCTCCAGAAGCTGTGTTTTGTAGATTCACAGAACCTTATCAGGTGTGGTTTCTAGGCTCCTTGGTCTGACAGGGAGCTAAAAGCATTAAAATCAGCTTCCAGGTTTGTAATTTCTTGAGTGACATGAATGTTGGTGTATGTTGATACCATCTATTAAAGTGAGGCCTGTGGCAGTATGGAGATATAGGGTGGTCTGCCTGAAGTGTTTCACTTGCTTCATGGAGGAAGATACGAGATGGGTGGCCAAACTGAATGAAAACAAATTATACAGGATGAAAATCACCTTTTTGCATACAGCAGAGAGATTACACTGACTATACTCTAGTCATAGAATGATAGAATCATATAACGGTTTGGCTTGGAAGGGAGCTCAAAGATCATCTAGTTTGAAGCTGCTTGCCATGGCAGGGACACCTACCACTAGACCTGGTTGCTCAAGGCCACATCCAGCCTGACCTTGAACACCTTCAGGGATGGAGCATCCACAACTTCTTTGGGCAACCTGTTCCAGTGTCTCACCACCCTTAGAGTGAAGAATTTCCTTCTAATTTCCAATCTAAATCTACCCTCTTCCAGTTTGAAACCATTACCTGTTGTGGCCTTTGTAAAAAGTCCCTCCCCAGCCTTCTTGTAGGTCCCGTTCAGATACCAGAAGGCTGCAATAAGGTCTCCCTGGAGCCTTCTTTTCCTCAAGCTGAACAAGCCCAACTCTCTCAGCCTGTCTTCATAGGAGAGGTGTTCCAGCCCTGTAATCATCCTTGTAGCCCTCCTCTGGACCCTCTCCAACAGGCCCATGGCCTTCTTGTGCTTGGGGCTCCAGAGCTAGATGCAGTACTCTAGGTGGGGGCTCACAAGAGTGGAGCAGAGGGGTAGAATCACCTCCCTCAACCTGCTGGCCACACTTCTTTTGATGTAGCCCAGGATATGGTTGGTTTTCTGGGCTGCACTTGCACATTGCTGGCTCACGTTGAGCTTTTCATCAACCAGCACCCATAAATCTTTCTCCCCAGGGCTACTCTCAATCCACTCATTTCCCAGCCTGTATTTGAACATGGAATTACACTAACCCAGGTGCAGGACCTTGCCCTTGGCCTTGTTGGACTTTATGAGGTTGGCATGGGCCCATCTGTCAAGCCTGTCAAGGTCCTTCTGAATGGCATCCATTCCCTCCAGCATGTCAGCCACATGAGAGTGCACTCAATTCCACTGTTTATGTCACCAACAGAGATATTAAATAGTACTGGTCCCAGTACCACCGTGAGGAACACCACTCATCACCAGTCTCCACAAGGATATTGAGCCATTCACCACAACTCTTTTGAGTGCAACATTCCAGCCAATTCTTTATCCACTGAGTGGTCTATCCATCAAATCCATGTCTCTCCAATTTAGAGACCGAGAGGTTATGCAGGATAGTGTTGAATGCTTTGCTCCAGTCCAGGTAGATGATGTCAGTTGCCCTTCCCTTATCCACCAATGCTATTACTCCATCATATAAGGCCAGTGGGTTTGTCAGGCATGATTTGCCCTTTGTGAAGCCATGTTGGTTGCCACCTATCACCTCATCACTTTCCGTGTGCCTTAGCAGAGCCTTCAGGAGGATCTGCTCCATGATCTTGCCAGGCACAGAAGTGAGACTGACTGGCCTGTGGTTGCCCAGGTCTTCCTCTTTAGTCCTTACTATAACTCACATAGACACACCTGAAATTATTTTATAGCTAGTTTTATAGTTAAATTTAAGCTAGCTTTATTGATGTGTTTGAGCCGTGTAGCCAGTTAGTACTTAGAGCAGCAAGTAAGTAGCAAGATAAAGAAAGGGGTGCAGAAAGAGGGGAATTTAGACCATAGTCATCACCACACTGCTGTGCTGTTTCATAGTACCTAACTTAAAATAAGACAGCTGTCTTAGCTGCAGCTATGGCAAGAAGATTCATAGTATCATTATGATGCTGAATCAGAATTGTGTGTTTCACATGGGAAGTAGCAAAGCTTTGGAGAAGGGAGCCTTGAAAAGTCACAGAGTTTGCAATTATTAAAACAAAGTCACTCAAACTAAAACAGAAATAAACTTTAAGACCAATTATTTTTATAGTTATTACTCATATATACAATGCCAAAGGAATTTATGCAACTAGGTACATAGTAGCTATGTAGGTACATTGTAAGATTTTCTAAAAAGGCTGAGATTTCCAATCAATGAAACCCAGTTTCTTATTAGAAATTTTGCCCAAGGTATCAGTATATATTTTTTTCTGAACCAATACAGCTATGAATTAGTGTCACAAACGTTCTAAGCTTGGTGATTTTTTTTTTTTAGCTACTGAAATTTCCAAAATTTGTCTTTACACTAAGCTTGATTGCCAAATCAGGAAAGGATTGTTTTGTGAATCAGTTTGATAGTAAATTCATGCATTTAGTAGAAATAAAATCAGAGTAAGTAGTATAATGATACAAGATATGTAACAATACCCAGGGAATTGGTTGAATCCCCATCCCTGAATGTATTTAAAAGCCATCTAGACAGAGTGCTCAAGGATATGGTGTAGAAGTGGCCCGGTAGAGATAGATAATAGTTGGACTCAATGATCTCATAGGTCCTTTCTAACCATAGCAATTCTGTGATTCTGTGACAAGCACTGTAGTGATAACATTGTATAATAAATCTGGCTTCTTATAATCTGATTTTGCCATTCTTCCTACATTATATTAGATTAATTGTTTACATTTTTTTAGTACTATTTGGACTTTGGAAACTATTTTGTTGGGGGGAAAAAAAGCTTTGAAATTCAGATAAATGCTCAATTTTGTACTCTTTTAAAGCTTTAAAAAAACAGCATATAGTATTATTTCAAAATAATCTAACATATTCAATCAGTTTGATTTGATATTTTCCATATCATGTTGTCTGAAGACACTCTTATTTCACATAACAGAAATAATCCACTGCATGTCTTTCAAGACATATTTTATTGGCTTTCTCCAAATCTCTAGGCCTGCAAAATATGTGGGAAAACCTGCCACAGTGGAGAAATTGTATTTCCAGTGGGATGGCCAAAAAATTATTTCAGATTTAACAGACTTTAAGGCTAAGGGAATTCTTATAGTTGTTTAGTGTGACCTTCTGTAGAGCACAGAGTTCTGGTTTAATATTCTCTTTAGGTCGGATAAAAATATGAACTACATTTATATAATAATAAACAAAATACAATTCTGCTAGTTTAATAGACATATTTTAATTCTTTTATCCAACCAATTAATTATTGCCTTTTCTAACAGAGCTCAGAATTTTCGGATGGGCCTTCAACTCAGGCCAGTAGGGTTGAAGGAGAAGTTAGAGGACCTAAAAGGAACAGATTTAGACTCATATCTATTTATATCCAGTTGTTAAAATCCTTGCTCTGAACATCGCCTGTAACTCTTTTCTAAGCCAACAGTGGGTAAGCTTGACTTAGGTTACAATTCAAATTTTTTCTATTATGTTCTTGTTGAAATGCAGCTTTTTAGTCCATAAGCTAGCTCAACATGTTTCATGCTATTAGCAACTGAGTTAATTTATGACTGTATTTTGGCTGGTTTTAGGAGGCATGATGCAAAATCAGAATTTACAGATATAATGAATGGACATTATATTCTGGGCTACAGGCGTAAGTGGATTGGATTGGAGCACCTCTTCAGGATTTCAAGGGGAATGTGAAAGTGGCTTATAGGATAAGTTTTGCAATATCTTCAAAATATAAGGAATATTGTGAAGAAAAGGACAAAGTAGTGTAATCTTACATAGCAGGAGGTAAAGAGTTACGCTATAGATATTAACTTGCTATAGATATTAACTTGCTATAGATATAGATATTAATATGATTAGTCCTGTGTTTATTACAAACTCAACCTAGTTTCCTGGTAACAAACTGTTTTCTATCCACTCCCCAGTATAAAAAAAATACCATGCCACAGCTGTAAACATTAACTTAACCTGTGTTGATATTTATCAGAGTTCTACATGTAAAAGAATCCTATTATAGCAGCTGAGGAAATAGATTAGCAGACATGCATGTAATAGTGAGTAATTCCAACATTTTCTCCTGTCATGGCCTTGCAAAATGAATTCCTAAAAAACGGAGTCTGAACATTTACACAGTCATAACATCCAATAGAAAGGATCTTTCTTAGTCCCTGTGAAATAGATTTCTATTTATTTTTTTGTTTATTGGTTTGTTTGAATGACAAAGTTTACTTAGGAATGGCAGTAAAATTTCATTGCAAGAGGAAAACTATGATGATTTTACCTGAAGACGGGAGTTAAAGCTACAAAGAAATACACACTTTACACTGATAGTAGTTCACAAAGAACTTATTAGTACTGGCTGTTTTTGCCTGCAGCTGACCTAAGTCCTATGAGTAAAATTTATCTGGGTAAATGGAGATGTCTTTACCTGAGCTAGTCATTTTAAGCTTTTCTTATAATGAGTGAAAAGAAGTAGGCTTTCCCAGGGTGTGAAAGAAACCTGAAACACCCTTTTCCTCTTTATTGTCCATAAGACGTTCTAGTGGATAGCTGAGCTATAGAAGTCTACACTGCAGACACAAACTGAAGAGTTGAATCCGTCCTGGGAATGAAATCCTTAACTTAGAAAAACCCAGGACAAGTCTTTCCAAGGCTTCATTAGGGACAGAATGACAATATGTGTTTTGAAAGAGATGTACACACTATATCGAAGGTAGCTGTGTTTACAAAGACAGGTTTTCTACTTCTAATTTTCCACCTACACAATTGGTGTAACTGTCAAGCTTTCATTATGTTTTCATTGGTAAGGAGAAAAATCTTATTATTACACTGTGGCCCATATAATAAATACACAGAGATTTCCTTGTTCAAAGAGTTGTGAAAAGAGAGGGAAACCACTGCTGATGTGATTTATTCAAAGAATGCCAGTGGGCATTTTCAGAGAGATGAATCAGAGTTAAAATGTGCTGGATGTGTATCTATAGTATATATAAATCTTTTCTGCATGTGTTGGTGACAAAGGAAGATTTGTCATCATAATTAGGAAGGGAGAAAAAAAATCCACTTGCATTAAGATAAGACTATAAGAAATACTGTTTCCATGTATCTTTGTGATGGCTGATAATAGTGTTCATTGCTTGTAATATATGTGTATCTGTCAAATACACAAAATTTGTTTTGCAGTGAGCTCTTGTGATAGAGAAAAAAGAAAAAAAATGAATAATGAAGAGGAACAAAGAGTGTCCTGATATGGAAAATGCATTGAAAATCCACCAAACAAGAGTTTCCTTTCAGCTTCTCTTACATGTTTATTTGGTCTGTATTGCTAGACTGCAAAACATGGCATACATAGAATTCACAGTCATAGTGCCTAGTCTTTTGCTGGTTTTTTTTTTCCTTTTTCATTTCTTTATCCTTACAAGGGCCCTGCTAAAATGAAAAAGAATAATTTTGAGTAACTGTGATGACCCCATTTGGTTAAGAAAATGATGTTTTCAAGAGATGACAAACACATTCCTTTTTCAGCTTTTAATTTTATGATTTTAATCACTCTTCTAAAGTTGAAGATTGTGCAATTATGCTGTCATTTTATCAGTTTAATTGCATATTCACTGTTTTCCGAGTAATCTTTGAATCTAGCAGTCAGTTTCAGCCGATTCCATTTAAGGGAGAAGCAGAGGACTGAGTATGGTCTCACAAGTCTGGGGAACTGCTGACATTAGTCAGATGAATAGGGGTAAATTAGAGCCTGATCTTTTCCACCAGTTCCCCTGTAGGATCCTGTTAGAGCCTTGATCAACAGGCTATATATTATTCCAGATAGCTAATTATTATGCTTAGAAGTTTGGTTAGCAACAGCACTGTTGTCTCAAGTGCCGGGAAAGAGGTTTGGTAGGAGATGTGGGTAAAGGGAAGGAAGGAGAAGTTAAGATCATCACAATAGGGGAAGAGATTTACAATACAAACTCAGAAAATTAGCCATTTTTCACGAGTTTTGTTATTCAGAGAACATTTTATTCCAGATTACAAATAATTATTTCCATTTCTATTTAAAAAATTAATTCAAAACAAATAAACATTTTTGGTCTTAAATCAACTTCCAGTTGGATACTGAAAGTGAAGGAATTTTTATTTTCTTTACAAGAAACCCAACTAAAAGACTGAAACTTGTGGTAAATTTACAGGAATTTTGTGGCAACATCTGGGAACTGAGTGGGCACAGTTATCTGTTCCAAATTACCAAAAGGTTTGGTATACTAATGAAGAAAAGGTGTTGTGACTTTCCAGCTGCTGTTGTGAAAAACAAGAATATGTTGGAAAATTTTGAAGAGGCACTGACCTCCTGCTCTTTCTACATATAATATTGAAGAAAAATCAGATAATTTGAATGCTTAATTCCATCTAATAAGATTTTAAAGATGCTATGTTGAAATAACAGTCATTAATCGATATACGATACATGATTTATTTTCTGGTTTTGTTTCTGTTGATTTTTTTCTCACCGTGAAATAGGGAGTGAAACATTATGAAGTCAAAAAATGCAAGATATAATATAGAATTAAAAGAATTGGATAAGTTCAACAATATGTGTTTTGGTTTTTTTTTAATAGTTACACAACTTGAATTTGTAGTACTTTTACTACGGAAGTACAACATTTATAATTAGATGTATAAATGCAAAATATGTTTTTTGTGACAAGTCAAATGCATAGCTGGATATAATATGAACAACAATACTAGAAAAAATACTACACAAACAATATTTGTGTAGTATTTTCTTATCAAAATAAACTGATGAAATTGTTTTGTAAAGTTAATTTTCAGGTCCAACTTAACAGCTCCTTTCTCCACCAACTTGTGCATTAACACACAGATTTCCTCTAGTGTTTTCCTGCAGCAGGATTGTATAAGTTATATTGTGACCCAGGCCATACAGAACTGCAGAAAAGCCAACACAATAGCAAGAAAGCAAGATGTTATTTATATTTTTTATCACTGGCTTTATTTGCTCATTTGTGCTCTATTTCCTGTTACAGAGGTCAATATAAAAGCAGATGCTGTAATAATTAATAGATGATATTTTCCACCTGTGAAAGGCAATGCAGAATTCCATGCCAGCTTAAGTTCTGTCTAAAACCAGAAATATTTGAGGAAAAGCCATATACTAACTTTTCCATAGGAAGCAAAAACTTTGAGATGTATATTCCCAAAAGAACAGTGTCCAATAAGTTAAAAGCTTGATAACAAAGCAAATTCCTTGTAAACATAGTTTTCAGGAAATTTCGTATGCAAGCTATCCACGCCTTTTCCTGACAATGCATTGTGTGATTATCTCTGAAACCACAGTTCTTTTTCCCAGGTCTAACACTTACAAGGTTTTTAGTGATCTTAGACAAACGGAGGGTCAAGGTTTAGTCTTTTTTGTTTAAATAAAAATTGCAAAGTAGTTTTGCATGAAAGGAAGGTGAATTTAAAATAATATGTAGAGGTCAGTGCAGAGAGTGTCTTGAAGTTTGGTGGAATTTGTTTTCTCAAACAGCCTGCTGAACAATTGTATTTGCATCTCATACTCCTCGTATACTGGATAGTTCAAGTTTTTCATACTGCTTGGAGTATGAAAACTGGTTTCTGGATTAATTAAGCTTATGCAATATCTCCCATAAGAGATAAAATCAGTGTCATGAGATTTCCCCGACTTTGTTTTTTACTGACACAGATAACATTTTTTATCTTATTCCCCCAAAATGGCACTTTAAGTTTTAAAAGACCCTTATTCTATTAAACAGTTAAGTACTTCTTTACCTTTTAAGAATCAATTATCTCTAAAATGTTCACTATTTGATTGTTATAGTCTCATCTAGGTTAATTTTTATCTGACATGATAAAATTGTGTTATCTTATTGACAAAACCCAAAATTCTTATATGCTACCAAGTGAAATAAAAATAGGATCCTTTGAAGGCTGGAAAAGAAACATCAAATCTGAAAACTGGGCACAAATAAATTGGATGAAATCTAGTGCCAATGCAATGCATACCAGATACAGGGGTTTGATCTTCAGTTCCACTACATGTCTAAACAGCCCTGACGCTGAAATTCAGTGCAACAGAGGATTCCTTAGTACATCATGCCACTGCATTTTGTGGCAAGATATGTCTTCTGATTTAAAATGTGTCTGTCTAATAGGAGCCATTTCTTAAGGCTTGTTTTACAGTCAGTGAAATTAAGTACCCCCCTAGCGATATCTACTCCGCTTTCTCAGAAGAACTACAGTAGCTATCCTGTATACCGTCTTTTCTCCATCAACTCTAGATGGAGCCTACCTGCCATCTTAGGCTAAGCGTATGACATCTAAATGGTTAAAGGTAGTGGAAGCGAAGTCTACCTTTTGTTATCTTTCTGTGTCTATATATACTGTATCATTATATATAGAAGTATTACCATTGTTTTTATTAGGAAGATATCCATTAATATCAGCTAGATCATTATTTTATATGTATGGACATTTTTGTTTATTGCTTGTTTCCTCCTCCTCTAGTTCTCTAGCTATGGAGTACTTCTTTTATTCCTCTTCAAATCCTTTTTTCAGTATCAAAATTTGATTAATGTTTTCTTGGAAATTGTTCATAAGTTTGGGTGTGTTTCTTTTTGTTCAAGTTAACTAAATTGGAAGTGAAAGTAGCTAAACAATGCATGACCTTGAATAAACTAACATGGTTTTAACACGTCAGTGAAACTCCCACCCAAAATAAACAATGTGGCAAGTTCTTGAAATTATAAAACATACACTGTTAACCATTAAAAACCATTTAAAAAGCGTGAATAACTTTGTTAACACACTATGAACTGCGTGAGTAACTCCACGCTTGAGTATTCAGGATAAAAACGCTTCACACCCTTGCCCAGGTGCTTCAACATTCAGGGATGCAAAAAGACATTTCAGTACTTTTCTTCCAGGAGGAGAGCTACAGTGATTTATAAAATAAAAACAAATCTGTTATTTACCGTCAGGTTTCTAGCTGGGCAAATAGAGTTTAAAAGCCTTGCTGAGGCTTTGCCTGCAACTATAATTTAATCCGTGGGTGATTAGAAGCAGGATTCCACTAGAATGATGTACTGTAGGAAAGCTTGAGAGGTTTTCAAGCAGCTAAGCAGCAGATCTGAACTGGAATTAAAGGAATTTCCTCATTTAACATCAAGAATTTGCAAAACTGTCTTTTCTATTGGAGTTCTTGGATAGACCTGAAAAGATTTTTCTGACACTGATATGGTAAAATACTACATTCCTTAATCCTTAAGTTTGTTCAACTGCTAACTGACTTAAAGGTTCTATGTATATTTTGCCAAAAATTTATCAATGACTGTATCTACTTTTTGGCATCTGAGAATGTGGTGAAAGCTATTTTTTTTAAGCTTCCTCTATAGTTAAAGAAGAGGAAGAATTTCTCCAGGAACTATTCTTCCCATCTTACGTCTTATGAAAGCCAGTGCTCTGGAGAAGCTTTGTCTTGGACGTGTATGTAGAAGCAGCCTACATAGTAAATTAGACTAGCCATCTGAGGTATAGATCTCTACACTTACTAAGTTATACACCTAATCTCTAGCCCCTGTTATAGCTTGACAGTATGAATCTTCTCCTTGCCCTCAGGAATCTAGTCTGTTTCACATGTAAATACTGTCCCCAGACTAACCCAGTCCCTTGTAGGTGTTCTACTCAGAGATAAAGGAATCTTATCAGAGACTGACATGTCTTTTGTCTTCCTTGAAAACTGCCAACAACTCTGCTACGATATTATTTTTAGATTGGAAAATTCTTTCTTACTCCCTCCTAGTGAATAGTTCCATGGAGAACTATATAGGCAACTCCTATTAATGTGTTCATCACATCACTCTCTGACTGGAGTACAGGCATTCAAGGCCAGCTGTTGTGCTGGTTCAGCCATCATCATTTATGATGCCATCAGTTGCCTGGTCACACAGGCCAACACTGAACTCAGTAACATCCCCTCAGAAATCTTCTTTCGGACAGTCCTGCCATAAATTCCTGTGGGCCCAGCCCCTCCATTGCCCACTGTGGTGCCAGCATCGCCTGCTGGACACAACAGACAGAGATGACTCCCTCAGTGGCCCCTCACATGGAAGGACACCACTGAGAGAGCTCAGCAAGGTGTTACCAGCCCCAAAAGAAGCCACAACCAACAGGAAGCTCTTCCAACTGATCAGCTCCTGGTTAATATAATCCTGGCCTCACCCACCACCTCAGCCATGACCACCTGGGTGAGGGTGGAACCACAGAGACACAGGTGGGCCAGGTTCTGCCGCTGGAACATGAAGCCAATAGGAACAACAAAACATTCTGCTAGGTTGTGATGCATCCACAGGTCAACTCCAACTTGGGGCTCACAGCTCAGGAGCAAGCACTTCGACGACCCTATATATACATGATAATGTATATCATTACAGCCTTTAGCAGATATTTGGAATTCAGTGTGCATATTCAGAAAAAATGCACATTTCAGAGATGAAATATGTATCTGTGAGAGTTCTTATCCAATAGCGTAGAAGATTATTGTCCCTGAACACCAGTGTCAGAGAAACTTCTATCTCCATTTCAATATAAGTAGGGATTCAGGACTGTCATAATAGACTATATTTCTTTCAGGAAATGATTATTTTCTTCCACCTGGCAACGAAGTGTGGGCTGTGCCTCATGTTCAGAATCTGTGTCAGTTTCTGTTGTAATATTACTTCAAAGAAAGATGTGCGTTAGATTTTATTTCAAATACTTGCATTCACTGTTACAGTTTCAGGTGGACTTCCTTACTTAAGTGGAGGAAAAAGTAGCTAGATCTGTTACAGCTTGGCTGATGATTACTTGATGATTTTGTCTGGGGCTTGTTAGGGAATGTCAGTGGTTTTAAGGACCTCTACAGTATAAAATTACAGGGATTTCTTTTTTTTCTCTCTGGTTTTGACTCCTTTTTTGTCTTGGATTTGACTGAACACTTTCCAACCCCCAAAACAGCCCCCAGAAAACATCAAGAATTGATGAATCTTGTTATTTCTGCCAATATTGCTATAGGTCTGAACATTAACCAACCAGCCTTCAGTCTTCCTGTTAACTCACATCCTTAGAAGCATGGGTATGCAGAGATATTGTTTCAGTCCTAAATGGACTTTTATTCCAGCAAATTCTAATAATAATTCAAGAATCTTTCCATAGTTGAAAATAGTGAGATTTTTCAGAAAATTTGAAATAGAATGTGAACTTTAAAAGCAACAAGAACACTCTAACTGACTCCTGATAGCAGTGTGGGTATCCTCTTTGCTGAGTCAAGTAATGACCTCTAGTTTTCTTTTAACAAGGAAGTTTATGATAGGTCAAGTCAATTTTTGCAATGCTAGTGTGGGAAAGACCATTTGGCTTTCAGGCTTGCAATAACAATATGCTTCCTTGCCATTTCTGTTTTGTAATTAACAAATAATTGTTCTCAGAGTATTTATACTTAGAAGAATTGCTTCTTGCTTATGCTAGTATTCCTTTCAGACTACTTGGACTTATTCATTTGAGTAAATATTGCTTTAGTAATCAAATAATAAATAAAAAATGTTTTTCTTGGTTTGGATCTATGCAGGATATAAATGAATGATGAATTTAAGATTAATGAAGCAACCTAACATTTTAAAATTTCTAGATTTTAAACTATATTTTCTCACATTTCCATATCTATTTGTGTGTTTGCTACAAAGGCTTCCATGTATTACTGTTTTCATCCAAAAGAAACAAAACAATTTACAATGTGACTGGATTCCTCTTAACTTCTTCTCAGAAAATTATATCCATATTTAAGTTACAAAGCAACCTTATAAGCAATGGGCTAAATATTAACTATTTCTTCAGGTGGCTATAAAGGCTACTATGAAATTCTTTTGTACTAGGTGAAATTTAAATTTATGTGGTGCTTAGGTATTAGCACAAAGATTAATTTCATTGTCTGCAAATTGGGGCTTATGAAGAATGAAATACCAAAGCTATAGCAAATACTCTAATAAATACCTTTTTAGGGTGTCACAGTCTTATAGATCGGCTTAGATTCATGTCCTATTTTATAGTTTGAGTATATATGAAAACTTGCCCCTTGATAATTTCTTTACTGTGTTACTGAAAAGCACCACTTCTGTTTGGACTACTTTTATGCCATATCTTCACTAGGATATGCATGTGGAAGGGCCTTCAATTTTTTTTTTTTTTTATTCTGGCTTTTCTCCACCTCAGCCCCATTAACAAATAGCTGGATTCAGCAATACTGACAAAAAACCAATGCTGCTCAGCTGGAGCTGGAGTCTGAGCCCTGTGAAACTTCAGAATATCAAGTCACATTTCCCTAATCTTTTTCATGATCCCAGCTGAAGACTATAGATATAATTCAATGTGGGCAGGAATATCTGGATAGTAAGTAATTTTTAGGACAACATGTCATTTTGGGGTCTAATTGAACTAGTATATTTTGGAGATATTTGGTATCTGAATCAATTCAGGCCTTGTGTTGAGAAGAAAGCCAAAGGCAATAATGAGCACCCTAGAGTCAGAAGAGGGACATTCTACCATAAGGGGCAGCTACATCTGAGAGGGTGACATCACACTGGAGTGCACCAGAGATGGATATGAGCCACCAGTGTGCAAAGGCAGCCCAGAAGGCCAATCCCATCCTGGGCTGCATCAAGAGAACTGTGGCCAGCAGATCAGGAGAGGTGATTCTGCCCCTCTACTCTGCCCTGGTGAGACCTCACCTGGAGTATTGTGTCCAGTTCTGGAGCCCCCAGCACAAGAAAGATGTGGACATATTGGAGTGTGTCCAGAGGAGAGCTATGAAAATGATCAGGGGAATGGAGCATCTCTCATATGAAGACAGGCTGAGGGAGTTGGGGCTGTTCAGCCTGGAGAAGAGAAGGCTCTGGGGGGACCTTATACTGACCTTCCAGTACCTGAAGGGGGCCTACAGGAAGGCAGGGGAAGGTCTATTCACAAGGGTTTGTAGTGATAGGACAAGGAGTAATGGTTTTAAGCTAGCAAAAGATAGATTTAGGTTGGATATTAGAAAAAAGTTCTTTAACATGAGGGTCATAGAGCACTGGGATGGGCTGCCCAGAGAGGTGGTGGAGGCCCCATCCCTGGAGTCATTCAAGGTCAGGCTCGATGAGGCTCTGAGTAACCTGACCTAGGTAGATATCCTGCTTGTGTAGGGAGGTTGGACTAGATGACCTCTAGAGGTCCCTTCCAGCCTGAAACATTCTATGATTCTATGATTCTGTGAGGAAGAATGTGGGGTGATCTCTGAGACCGATGTTCATGTGCTGGGAGTACTGAGGAAAGCTAGAGAAGTATCTGTAGTAGAAGAATCAAAAGGATTGAGGTCTAGGGAAGAGGCAGGAGGAGAGCTTCTGGGAGCCAGGAAGCTTAAAAATGATATCCAGAATCTATGCAGTAACCTGACTGCCACAACAGATACTTCTGTGGACAGTCTTCCCTCTATATTTCCCATTTGAGCTGCTTCTTTTTTGTGGCTTTATGGTAGATTTTTCCTATGAAACTTTTCTGATGGTAGTGTGCTTCCAGTCTAGGTTCCTTGGAGGCTGAACTTTGTCAGTCATTGCTTACATTATGCTTTCTGGAGCTTCCTAGTCACCTCTGCTATCATGTCCAGGACACACAATAGCAAGTTGACAACTGGTGTTAGTCAACAACAGATGGTTTTCACTGACCCAAAGCAAGATTTCTCTGAGGGAAGCACCATCAGCCACAGTCAGCCTGAATTAAGAACTATCCAAATAACAGGGTGTGCTTTTTAATTGTAATACTCACTGTCAACTTTTTTACCTAAACTGAGCTTGGAATAAAGTGGGATGAATATGGATTGCCAGATCCTGAGCGATCAAATAATCTTTTCAATGCCCATCAGCATGTTGGTTTCCTGCCCCTCCAAGTAAGGATAGTGTTTAGGGGCAATCTTCAAATGTCACATTCCCGCTCCCTCAGACTACTACTCTGGTAGTCTTCCCACTTTTGTAGCCTTTGTTATTCTGATTGCATTGCTCTGCTTTGCTGAGTTGATAGAGTTGATAGCTATGGGCAACAATACAGCATACTAAGGGTACCTTGAGGACTGTCAGACTAGTTACTTTCTTTCCAGAGTTCTTATGTGCAGCCACTTCCAAAATGTTATTTTTGATCCCACAAAGCTAGTACCTGAAGGAACCAAAGAATATCAGAGCGCATTGTGTGGACAATCCTATGTCAGACACACATAGACCTGGAATAGCCTATGGACCTGGAGTGAGAGTAGGCCTCCCACTATAAAAGGTGCCTCCAATTCCACAAACACCATGGCTTCCACAAGTACAAGACCTGCATCTCCTGATGCAGACATACTGCAAAGCTAGAGAGTGAGATGAGACAATGGATGTGGACATTTCCTTTGAGATGTCTTCAGTTCTGAACTTCTAGCTCTACTTGTTGCTGGAGGCACTGTCAACAAGGAGCAGTTTGAGTAGCAGGAGAGATGGTGGCTCCTCCAAGAGACAGGACAGATTGATTTTGCTAGCTGTGCAGTCCTGACTAAACTTGTGCTGACGTATGATCTAATAATGAACAGAACTGACACAACAGTTCTCTAAGTGTTGCCTGAGCCAAGCTCACCACAAGCTAACTGAGGAATATGTAGCACAAAACTGCATGAAACTCTCATTTGTATTTCAAAATTGGTTGCTGGAAGAAGAACAGAGAAAGTAAGCTCACTGGAGTTCTCTGTATGTGACAACCATGTAATGCAGGATGCTGGTTTCTCTTTGTTTATTCTGAGAGTTATTTACTTGCTAGAGTTTGGGGTTGTTTTTTTTTGTGAGTTATTTGATTCATTGGTAATGCTATTTGCTGTTTTAACACTCAATTTTATTTCTGGCAGGATACTAGCAGAAATAACAGCAGCAGTTGGAATAATGGAAATGGTAACTAAAAGTGTTTCTAAAACTACTGCAAGGGCAGACAGCATCATCTTAGTGAACAATGCAGGTATTAAATCAAGAAATATGTAATGTACATATTTCAGACCTGGATACACAGCTCTAGATATTACTGATAAAAAATTGAGGGCCATTTTAATGAGAAGAAATCACAAATCTGGGATTTAGATCCCAAGGAAGCAGATCCGGAGTGAAAGGACAGTCAGGCTGTTTCTAGTTTAGCTAGCTCTATGAAAATGAAAACGTAAATGTACTGAAAATGTAAAGCTGTTCACAGAATCATGGAACCACAGAATAGTAGGGGTTGGAAGGGACCTCTGGAGATCATCTAGTCCAACCCATCTGCCAGAGCAGGAACGTGTCCAGGTGGGTTTTGAAAGTCTCCAGAAAAGGAGACTCTACAACCTCTGTGGGCAGGCTGTTCCAGTGCTCCGTCACTCTTATGGTAAAGAATTTTCTCCTCATGTTGAAGTGGAACTTCCTAAGTAAAAGTTTATGCCCACTACCCCTCGTCCTATCACTGGGCACCACTGAAAAGAGACTGGTCTCATCTTCCTGACACCCTCCCTTCAGGTATTTATAAAAATTGATAAGATTCTACCTCTGCCCTGTCAAGAAAGTACCAGTCTGGATAGAGGACAGAATGTCTCCCATGAGGAACTGTGCAGGTACCAAGTGTGAGGATGGCTATTGTGCCCATAGTGGTGGAAGCCCAGGTGCATTCCTCTGAGTGGAATTGTGTTGCAGAATTTTCACGGTACTTCTGGGTAGGTGTGTTGGAAAGGCTGTTTGTGGCCTTGCTTTGTCTCTCCTTCAGCTTGGAGACGAACAGTGGTTCATGCTTTGTGCTTTAGCTTGAAGTAACCTGTTACAGTTCAATAACTCTTTCTGTTTCATGTTTTAACACAAAGATATTAAGAAGTTCAGAGAAGGAGATAGTCAAAACCCACATGGACGTGTTTCAGTATAATCCACTTCAGGTGAACCTGCTTTAGCAGGGGGGCTGGATTAGATGATCTCCTGAGGTCCTTTCCAACCCCTACCATTCTGTGATTCTGTGAAGTGCCTCAATGTCTACATGTCCTATGAACTGACAAGGTTGATATCTGTGCCTACAAAAATAAATCATTAAGCCTTACAATTGCCTAATCTAGAGGAAATGCCTTGAGAAAATAGATGACTAAAGATTTGGTAAACTAGGCCAACCATGTGTATCTGGAGAGCTGAGGAATGAGAAGTGGGGAGGGGGCAGGGAGACAGAGAGAGAGAAGAGAGATCTAGAATTCTGAGGAGAGGCTTTATGCATGGGGACGTCCTGCCTGCCTCATATCACTCAAATGTTTATTTTGTTTTGCTTTTTCCCCAGGTTTTTTTTTTAACAGTGTGGAAAGAAGACAGAGAAAAGGGTTATTGTGATGTTTTTAAAATGTAAATTAAATATAAATAATTTTGTTTTAGAATCTTAAACAAAGTTTGTTCTGTACTTACCTCATGCCCTTGCTTATTACATTGGGAATACAAAGTGCTGGCATGGTGAACTGTATGAGGAAGGGCATGTTTCATCTGAGAGGGGAGGGAAACACTGACTGGAGTCCCTGTTTTGTGAAGGTACATGTGCCAGGCAGTTAGAAGAAATGGTAATGCTCCATTTCTGGGCCCAGGGAAGCTTCAGAGCCCAAAGGACTTGTACATCAGAAAAAAAAAAACAAAACCAAAACCAACCAACCAACCAACCGCTGTCTGCCCTACCACCCCATCCCCCAAAAAAAGAAAAAAAAACAAACCCAAACAACAAACCGCCTGAAAAAAGAAGCCTGTATGTGGGTTGTGCAGCAGGATTGTTAAAGCACAAGTGCTTTAACCTATCAGAAGAACAACGTCTTTTAACCTGAACAGGACCATTGCTACTAATAAGTGTAATGACAGGTCACATAAACTGGAGTGGCAACATTTAGTACAGAATACTGGGCTTTTTTTTTTTTAACAGAAGTATCTATCTATTTTCAGCTATTTTTAGTCCTGTATCTACTACTTGAGTATAATAGAACTCAAACACTCAGAACACCTTGGGAGGCAGTCCTCAAGGATGAAGGGGCAGAGCAGAGCTGGCAGATATTTAAGGAGGATTTCCATAGAGCACAAGAGCTCTCAATACCTGTGTGCAGGAAATCAGGCAAAAAAGGAAAGAGACCAGCATGGCTGAGTCAAGAACTGCTGGCTGAACTAAAGAACAAGATGAAACTGCACAAACAGTTAAAACTGGGACAGGTAACCTGGGAGGAATATAGGGACGTTGCCCAGTTATATAGGGACAAAGTCAGGAAGGCCAAAGCACAGCTGGAACTGAACCTGGCGAGGGATACAAAGAAAAACAAGAAGGGATTCTATAAGTATCTAAATAAAAAAAGGAAGGTCAAAGAAGGTGTACCCCCCTGGGGATTAACAACGGTGAATTAGTAACAACTGATGAGAAAGCTGAGGCACTCAACTTTTTTGCCTCAGTTTTCACTGGCAACCTCTCTCCTCGCAGCCCTCAAGATGGTGACCCACAGAATAGGGAACAGGTTGACAAAGTCCCTCCTACTCTAAGCAAGTACAAGGTTCATGATCACCCGAGGAACCTGAACATAAATAAGTCTATGGGACCTGATGAAATGCATCCCAGACTCCTGAGGGAATTGGCTGATGTAGTTGCTGAGCCACTCTCCATAATATTTGAAAAGTCCTGGCAGTCAGATGAAGTCCCTAGCGACTGGAAAAAGGCAAACATCATGCCTATCTTTAAAAAGAGTAAAAAAGAAGACCCTGGGAACTACTGACCTGTCAGCCTCACCACTGTGCCTGGGAAGATCATGGAATAGATCCTCCTGGAGGACATGCTAAGGCACATGGAAGACAGGGAGGTAATCTGAGGTAGTCAACACGGATTTACTAGGGGCAAGTCCTGCCTGACCAATCTAGTGGCCTTCTACAATGAAGTGACTGCATCAGTCGACAAGGGAAGACCTATAGATGTCATCTATCTGGACTTCTGCAAGGCCTTTGACACAGTTCCCCACAACATCCTTATCTCTAAGTTGGAGAATTACGGGTTCAATAGGTGGACTGTTCAGTGGGTAAAGAACTGGCTGAATGGTTGCATCCAGAGAGAGATGGTCAACAGCTCAATGTCCAGATGGTGGAAGGTGATGAGTGGTGTCCTTCAGGAGTCTGTGCTGGGACCAGTGTTGTTTAATATCTTCATTAATGGTATTGACAGTGGCATTGAGGGCACCCTCAGCAAGTTTGTGGATGATACCAAGCTGGGGGGTGCAGCTGGTATGCCTGAGGGACGGGATGCCATCCAGAGGGACCTGGCCAGGCTGGAAAGGTGGGCCCAGATGAACCTTATGAGGATCAACAAGGCCAAGTGCAGGGTCCTGCACATGGGCTGGGGCAACCAGCATTATCAGTATAGGCTGGGAGAGGACATACTGGAGAGCAGCCCTGCGGAAAGGTACTTGGGAGTGCTGGTGGATGAAAAACTGGATATGAGCCACCAGTGTGCAAAGGCAGCCCAGAAGGCCAATCACATCCTGGGCTGCAGCAAGAG
>JAVFHW010080094.1:31680-60879 GCA_032159205.1 Eurystomus glaucurus suahelicus
CGGGGGGACCTTATACTGACCTTCCAGTACCTGAAGGGGGCCTACAGGAAGGCAGGGGAAGGTCTGTTCACAAGGGTTTGTAGTGATAGGACAAGGAGTAATTAGTTATTTTCCTAAATAGAGAAATATTTTTTGGAAATACAAAGTCTCTGTCTTCAAGATATATGCCAGTAATAAAATCAGCCATTTTCAATTTATAGTGGATAAAGTTATTCAAATATTTAACTATTAAAACAGATTGATAGATAAGGAGAGTAATAGTAAGGGCTTCATTTAAACTACTATGGGAGCAGGATAAAAATCTAGAAAATGAGATAATGAAGCACAGGCAGAAATTGGTATTTCAAAACACAAAGGTGTATGAAACATTGTAAAAAATTAAGTTGTATTGAGTGAAATATATTAAGATATATGAAAGCACTCTAGCAGCATCTCCTTATTTCTGCTAAATGCCTCCCTAACCTAAAAAGTAGAGCAAATAAACTACAGAGTAAATAGGTCTTACATGGATATTGATCATAGATGAGATTATATGCTGACAGTGAATAAAACCAACCTTTCCATTTATAGATTAATAGGGCAACATAGTACAGTGCTCCTCTGTGTTGTTAAAAAGCTGCTAGAAGTGGAGAGTTTGCTGCCTTCCTGTGATGAGTGGAATTAGTCTGCCACATATTCCTCCACCCATAACACTTTGCTAATTGAGTGGTAGGGCAAAATCATGTTACCACAGCTTGAAAAGATACTTTGTGTCATTGAGACTTAAGGCTCACTTTCCATTTGGCTTGTTTATGAGCATTTACATGGTCAAGTGGTGCATCCCTCATAACGTTAAACCAAAAACTTTAGGTCGTGTCTTCAGATGTCAAGAGGTTAAGTGATCAAATGTATTTCCTCAATAACAAAATGCTTAGAAGCAAGAATGCTGTTAAGGTAACACTGATATCAATTCCTAGGCTACATAACTTCCCAAAGTTCCTATCACATTATTCCTACATTGTCATTTTCAGCCATGGTGAACCTACAATAGTGATGGACACATCAAAAGTACGTTGACATGAACTCCAAAACGCAAAATCTTACATCTGAGATGCTTATGTTATTTTAAATAATGTATTGAGGTATTTTATTTTAACATGGAAAGTTTGGAATTTCTGCTAATGTTTATTCGTGGTCTGCTAACCATCCCAAAGTAAGTAAGATCAGCTTTGCCACACATAATCAACTTTGCACACCAGCCAGAATAAGCAAGCAAAGGTATTTAGTGTCCTCCATTGCCTTTTGAAATGCATTATGCATAACATTATATGGACACAGTAGTTCAGTATTATCTAGGCTTTGAAGAGAACAACCGGTGAATGCAAAGGGTCAATTTTTCACCATGATGGATCCAATGACCATGTGCTTACATTTAAAAAATGTCAAGGAAAGGAAGGACAAAGAGGAGTAAAGCTTTAAGGGAGGCAATATGTACTATGGAAGTTTAAGGTTATGCTAGTCACTTGTCACATGAATTGTGAATGAAATTCAACATAAAGAGGAATGAAAGAGAAGTGTGAGCTAACAAATGAACATCATCCTAGTGGACATTTCCATTCAAGGAGGAGGAAAAAAGCAACAGACTCTTCAAGTTACTAGAATTAATGTTTTGTCTATAATTCATGAAAATATATTGAGTTTATATTCTCAGTCCATGTAAATTTGTCCTGCTTCAGACACAGACTCATCTATGATCCTAATCCAGAGAAACTGAGTAATTTTCTCTGTTGTTAATATTGTTGAACAACACTATTTCCTGGAATCTTGACCGACGTTATGGTAACATTGAGTTTCTCAGAAGTCTGCATTGGCAGGAAATAGTATACATTGCAAAATTTTTTACATATGAAAAGGCCAATTAATTGCACTATGCTAACAAGCATCACAATGCTAAGTCAAGACAAAATATCTAGACTTTCTCTGGGATGATGTGCATTTGTTTTAGGCAATGGCCTGTCCTCACTCCCGTGTTCTTTGTACCTGCTCTAAATCTTTTTAAAATAATGGGAAATATTCTTCGCTGCAGCCATGTCAGAATACATCTTGAAAAATGAGTTAAAGTGTAGTATAAAGGTGGAAAGTTATGTTATAAATAGCCAGGCTCAGTTAGTTCTTTTCATGTCAGTTCCTCTACAATCTCTAGCAGAAAAGAACATTCAGAAGTATGCTTATTCTTAACTGTTTTTTTTCCACACTTTACATCAGGGAATCTAACTGCTGTTACAATAGTTTGTGCTTCCTCTTATTTACCTGTTGCAAGAAACTTTCTGAGTTGTAGATTTAAAAACGAAACCAACCCAAACCAAACAGTGGAATGGCCCTTCAATGGCATTGCATTACCCTGGAATGGCAGTGGGGGAACCGAGGTCTACCCTAAAACCTCAGTTGTATGTATGTTAGAATGTGTAGATGTCAGCCTTGTAAATTCAGTATTCTGTTATTTTTAAAGAACCTCAGTGCTCCAATTACAACCACATTATATGCCTTGTATGCAAGAATATACTTAGGTATATATTTGAGTTTCATTTCCCGGGAATGCAAAGACAATACGGATACAAAACTACTTAGAATAATAGTTTGAAGGATTCTCCATTTGTCTTTAAATGCCTTTATATCAATGTATCCTCATTAGGATAAGGGGAGCTTCAGTGGCTGTAAAGGAACAGTCTTATTTTTTTTGTAGAAAATATGACTTTAGATATTTCCCTCTTCTGCCTCCCGCACCTATTGTTAAACACTGATGGAAGTCTTGGGCAGTAGCAGGCTTTTCAGATATGCAGGAACTAATTTGGTGCAGGACTTTCAGGTAATAATGGTGTGATTTTATTTGCTTTTGATTTGTATTTTCCTCACGGAAATAATATATTCAGGAATCATGCTAATAATTCAGTGAAAATGTCAATCCAAGAGACGACAGATAGAACACAATTATCTATTCATCTTTCAACTTTACATGATTTTCTAGTTTCTTGCAACTTTGAACAGGGAATAGAATAAAAAAAGGCCTGAACAGAAGTATTCTGGGCAACAACTGAATATATCTAGACTTCGTATTTATGCACAGTGTATATCTAAAAGACTTAATGTAGTGGAACTATTTCTAATGACCCTGGATTAGAATCTGTAATAATCATTCTGACATTAGTTTCAACAGTGATTTTTTTAGATGAAGGTTTTAGAATCTAAGAAATATGTGTCTTACTGATCCAATGGCAATGCTAGACCACAGTATGATTTCTTTTTTGAGTTATTTTTAAATTTATCTAAAAATACTGATATTCCTTCGATTCTGTCTGATTTCTTGTATTCTACATAGGAATCCTATCCCTCAGGAAAAATTACAGTAATGCAATTATTTTTTAAATGTTAGAAGGGGCCCTGATTTGTCATGTCATACATCATTCTGTTTGCTTTTATACTGATCTCCAGGAAGTATTACAATTTTTATTCCCAGCCTTTCAAGAAACCAGGAAAATGGATGTGGGAACCATCATGATAAATTAGACTAGTGGTCCACTGAATCCATGTCACTGTCCAATCTCTAACCAAAACAACTGGTTCAAAGAACAATACATAAAACCTACAGAAGATTGGTGATTAAGTCTTGTCTCCATCTTCTTGACTATTTAGGTCTGATCACACCCTAAAACTCATTGTTCACATTAGTAGTCTCTACCTTACATCTGATAGCTATATTTCAAACACTCACTCTCTGTAAAACACTGGTTTCTTACTTCAGCTTTTCCAAAATGGGAGCCATTAAAAATAAAGTGAGAACTGAAGTGGTGAAAAAATCAAGATAGTATTAAGTTTATTGTGTTTTGCCTAGACTTAGGAAACCCATTAGCTACCAAGTACAGATTCTTTCAGGAGCAGTATAATATTCTGGGTCATGCTGTCAGAGCAGCAAACAGTAAAATGCCATGCTGAGTTTCTGATTAGACAGGTTTTTCCCTGATTATGGTTAAGTGCCATCTAAATAAAGTGCTTTAGGTGACTCATACAGAATTAGATATGTGATTGATTTTAAGGTTTTAGTAAGCTGATAGGGGATACAAAATTTTAAAGAAGGTGCACATGATTTTGGATGGAACTTCTAGACTTAGTGAGTGCCTATCCAAATGGTTATTGTTTGAACAGCTCTAACATGGTACACCTTGTTATATATATCACTGCAGTAGAAAACAGCTTGTGCAGCAGAACTGCTGTTAATGTTTCTAGTCATGCTGAAGTAGCATGGCAGCTCTTGCCAGACCAGAAGGTAATTAATTCATATATCTCCAAGGAACTGAGTTGGAAATAAAATGCAGATTATTTATTTCTTCAGATACAGGGTCCCACGTAGTGTCTCCATAGACAAAGACATGGATAACACAGATTATTTTGCCATGTCTTTTTGCTTATGAACAACAAAAATATACTTATGTTTTCTGTACATTTTCTATGTAATAATTTTGAGAAGTTATAAGTAGAAAACAGTTGTCACTTTTAATATATCTGTAACATATATTTAATGGATCCATTATTTGCAATTATAATGGTGCCTTGCTAGTAAATTAAATATTAATTTCACTCTTCTGTGTACATTGCCAGTACTAGATATCTTTATCAGGTTATGAGTTTGGAAAGTTTGCCATTCCCTTTCTTAACAGAAAAAGGAACAGCAATTCCGTAAGATCAAATAATGTAGTAGGAAACCTGCTTTCTGATCTGGCTGAAATTATAATTTATGCAGTGTTCTGACTGTATCAGTAGGCCTGAAAAGAGAAAGAAAGAAGAGGAGATGGAGGCAGAGAAACCAAAGTCTATTCCAAACATCAAATGCTAATTGCAGCTGAAGACAAGCACCTGAATTTCTGCCACAAAGGGAGAATAGTGTTGCCAGGAACATTGCAATGGCCATTTGGCATTTCAGCTGTCGGCCCTGCAGCATATAATCACAGGGTGTATTTAAGTTCCCTAGCAATTGCAAGTCTACTAAAAATGTAGTATTCTGACATCCATCAAGCTGAAGGAATGACAGGTAAAAAATACATATGAATATAAATTGTGTTCTTCCTGAGGGTGCTTTTTGTATAAAAAGTGTTGGATAGTGCATTTGAGTAAGATTTTTTCATTCTTCTTCTTTGCAATCCTTGAAGTTACCTGGTAACAATAACACAGTGTAATTGTTTTATGAAGCTATTATGAGTATTTAGCTTCATAATGACTACCTGTGCACTATGCTGAGAGAGATTTTCCACTGCTTCAATATGAGAGTCTCTGTGCCTTTGAAAAGTGCATGCCATTTCCCTCAACATATGAAATAATTTTAGGGATGATTATGAGGGATTTGAAAACCACAGCTCTCTTTCTTTCCTGCTTTGGAAGCTATCTGTGCTAACAGCGATAACCTCTGCTCCTTTCACGTAATGATATTCCCGGAAGAAACATCTTTTATGTAATGGCTTTCAGGTAATAGAAAATAAAAGATACTGAGAGTCCTACGTGGCAAAACCTAAGGAAATGGAATGAAATACCAGCTTGGTGGTGACATAGGGCAAAATCCCCATATCATAGGCAAGTAGCAGTTAAGTCCTCGCTTACCTATATCATTGTAGGCTCCTAGTTTGAAGCTTATCTTCAAGAGCTAAGATATTAAGGTCCCTGCCCACACAGCATTGATACAATAATATTAACTATATTGGTAATTCTATTGAGTCAACAATAGTCTTCATGTCATACAAGAACATTTCAGTTAAAAGTCTCAAGCAGGCAGTACTCTACAGGCAGAATATTGAAGAATTGAATGAAAAACATAGTTTTAAGATGCTAAATCAGGAAAGTCTTTTCTATTTAGAGTGAAACATGAGTTTTCTTTCTCTTCTGGAAATACCTTCCTTGAAATATATTTTATTCATCTCCATCTCACTAGTGACAAAGGGATGAGTTTGAAGGTCAGGCCTTAAGAAGATCCATTATTTCGATACTTGCAAAGGTATTGAACATATCAAAGCTGTGCTGCAGGTCAGTCTCCAATTTGGAGCATTGTGGACACAGCTAAATAATATTATTGACAGCAACCTAAACTCATTGATGTATTCATTCTCCTAGACCAAATATACCTTGCTTACCTGCATATAATAGCTTGATTTTTTTTTCTTTGTGGCACTTGGCTGGATCTTGGAAGTGTAGTTTACACGGTAAAATCTTAATTTCTTATTAGTTTTGTTGGAAGTTATGTCTAATAATGACACAAAAATGAACCTTCTGTGTCTGGATTGTTCACTGAATTAAAAATGCACAAAACGTGTCCACCTTGCTTGTAAACCTGGTTCAACTTTACACACTTATACCTGAGTTTACAGGCAAATGTACAGCTAAAATCACTTCTCCACAGTAAGCTACTGCTGTCTGGGTCAAGGCATGCAAAAATGATGACTCAGGACCATCTGCTGTAATATTTTTCTTAAATAGCAAGAGGATAATGAAAGTGCCCAGCCTCCACTATACCCTTCATGATTTATCTAATGGCAGGAGCACTGGAAGGCTCAACAAATTTTAGGGTTAAGTACAATGTGACTATATGAAGACGCATCTTGTGTTCTGATGTGCATATAATCTTGAGAGCAGCCACAGCTACCAGAGACCCAGACTGAGGCCAGACTCTGTGCTTGACTGGGGTAGAAGTAGTAGTAATTCATTACATCCTAGGCTGCATTGAAAGAAGTGTGGCCAGCAGATCAAGAGGAGTGATTCTGCCACTCTATTCTGCCCTGGTGAGACCTCACTTGGTGTACTGCATCCAGTTCCAGAGCCCCCAGCACAAGAAGGACATGGACCAGTTGGAGTGTGTCCAGACGAGAGCCACAAAAATCATCAGAGGGCTGGAGCACCTCTTCTACAAAGACAGGCTGAGAGAGTTGGGGTTGTTCAGCCTGGAGAGAAGGCTCCAGGGGGACCTTATAGCGACCTTCCAATACCTGAAAGGGGCCTGTAAGAAGGAGAAGATCTGTTCTAGAGGGTCTGTAGTGACAGAACAAGGGGTAGTGATTTTAAGCTAAAAAAGGGTAGATTTAGGTTGGACATTAGGAAGAAGTTCTTTAATATGAGGGTGGTGGATCATTGGAATAGGTTGTCCAAGGAGGTGGTGGAGCCCCATTCAACTGGATGAATGACTCTCATCCCTGGAGTCAATCAAGGTCAGGCTTGATGGGGCTGTGGGCAACCTGACCTAGTTAGAGATATCCGTGCTTATCGTAGGGGGGTTGGACTAGATGGCCTTTAGTGATCCCTTCCAACCCAATGCATTCTATGATTCTATGCTTCTAATTCAGTGTAATAGCTAGAAAGCCTCTACAAGCAAGGCTGCAATGGAAACATAAGGAATTTAAAGCTACTTTCTCTTATGAAAAAAAAAGAAATTAAAAAAGATTACATTAAATGCAGGGCAAGAGGCCACATACAATCCCATAGCTGAATATTCCTAAGGGGAAAAAGAGAAAGGAAAACAGGCTCACATGAAGAGGTGCCCTTTAAATTAGTCTTGAAGTAAAAATCTGTGGTGACCACTCATCTCAGTTTATTCCCCATCTGTAACTGTTAAGTTTACAGATATCAGCTGGGCCCGTTTGGTATTTGTCCTTTCTCTAGGGAGAGAAGGGAAAAAACACTGTACAGACTTCCCAGTCTTTGAAAGCCCAAAATAATAGCTGTTTCACTTCACATTGGCTGACCTTTGTGAGTGAGGACATGCTTCCAACTGGCTCAGCTATTTTCTCAGTAGAGATGTCAGTGTGCGGCACATACTCCATATTACTGAAAGAAACTTTAGGCACATCTTAGTAATCAGTATTGCTAGGAAAGCAGCTTTCATTTTCATGAGAAGATTCCTTCCAAACCGCACCTGGCAAATTAAGAATTGGGAGTTCACTATGTTTAGATTGTATGCTAAACCTAACAAATGGTATCACTTCATAAACTAAACATATGTTTTATTATATTAATATATCAAGGGATGATGCCCTGAGATAGGTTTTCAAATAACTCTGCAGGCACTATAAAATGATTACTTCAAAATATGACAGCACAAAAAAGACTGTTCTTCATAGCCTGTGCTATAGGCTTTATGACCAAGATTTTAGCTGCATCTGCTGTAGCAGTTTTACTTTGAACCTCAAAACTGTGACAATGAATGTGCCTTAAAAACAAAGATTGATTTTTGTCATGATAGTATGGTTGCTTAAGAACCCGTTTCTCCTTGATAATGCATCAGCCGCTATAGTCAGAAATGGGATCAAATTTAATAAGGCTGTGTCATTAAAAAAAGGCGAAAAAAAGCATGATAAAAGTGAAATAAGTTTCAAATGAAAAGTACTTCTTACTCCAAAATGCTCCATTGCCTGGGTAATAAAAAATTCTCAAGGGAAAAGGAGGGCAAATGAAATAAATGTTCTTTCTTGTCCTCCTGTGCTTGATACTAAAGGCCTTACTATTTAAGTGTCACCTTTACAAGAAAACAAAGCTCTGAGACTGTGTGGAGCATGTAAACGTATAGATGGGTTTCAAAGTGTGGTGAGTGGTGGAAAAGACATTTCCAGTATTTGCTTAGTGATAGGTTGTTTTTTAGTTCTCAATCCACAGAAAATTGGAAGCTTGGAAGCTCCATTTACATTTGCATATGGTATGGCTGGACTCTAGATAAAAGTGGTGGGAGCAGAATACATGAAGTGGAGCCACTTGAGCTTGAGTGTGTGGGGTGTTGGTCTTTTACAGTTACTGGTCAAATGAATAAGTTCTAGTGTGCAGCTGCCATATGGCCACATATACATTTCAAAGTCCTGACAGCAGCTGGTGTGGGGTTCAAAATTATTTTTGTTCAGGCTTTCTGTATTGCAGTTGAGATTTTAAAGACCAGAATTAGAGAGTGCTGAATTCTTTCAGCTACAACCAAACACAGCAAAAGTTGAAAGCATGCACATTGAACCTTTTGAAGATAGCAGCTGAACATCTTGTGGGAAAACTGTTTGTGCTTACATGATCATGCTGCTCTCTGTATTACACATCTTGGAAACATAAGATTAATGTTCTGCAGGAAATACTATAACAGACCAGAGAACTAAACAAACAGCAGTCATTCTCCACTCTCATCTATTTCATCAACTTTCTGCTATTGTTACAAATGGCTGACTAAAAACAGAGAAGTGAGTCTGAGCACCCCTCCTACAGGAAAACCTGAGGTGCAGCATAATAGGTAAGGAAATCTCTGCAAATTCTATTAGAGGTTTCTTCTCAGTTATTCCAAATGGGGAGGTGAGGAGGCAAGGTTTACTCTCCTATAAGGGGACACAACAAATTCCTATGGATATCAGCTACTGTCTGATGTCAGAGTGATCCCAGGCAATCAGCTGCAGAGCAAACCATTCAGCCATGGAGGTGTCTAACAAACTTGCACAAAAGATAATCCCCAAGGGGAAGCCTCAGGAGCAATCACACACATAATTCTATTATGAAATAAGTCCCTTGTAAGCTTTAAAGGTTAAAGGACATCAAGGCCCTCCCAAAATAAAAACAAACCCAATCATCAGGGAAATTGTCTCTGGTTGTTAGAATACCAGAACAGCATTGCCAGTTCAGACAGTATAAAGGACATTTGTCTGAGAAACCATATGATACAATTCCTCAGAAAATGACCTGCACACACAACAAGCTGCTTTCTAGATGCTGATACTGGGGTCACGAGGAGGGCAAGAAAAAGATTGTTGTGAAAAGAATCACCATAGGATTGCAGGCAGAATATTCAGCAAATGAACTGAACAAAAAGATAATTTATTTTCTGGATTACAGACCAGGAGAAGCGTATGAACTCCTGTTAGAGTTTCAGGTATATATGAAATATATTTCTGCACTGATACATGAAATCTATCTCTGCACTGAGAATGCTTCATAGTTTACTGACCATGAAGAGTACTCACAGTGTTCCTAACAAGTCATGGCTTAGTGTGTGTATCTGGTTTGTGTGACCACATTGGGGGTAATAGCTGGGAGAAGGGCTACAGAGAAGATTTCTGTGAGAAGCTGCTAGAAGATTCCCCTATGTTCAATAGAGCCAGTGCCAGCCAGCTCCAAGACTGACCCTCTGATGGCCAAGACCAAGCCCATCAGGAACAAGTCATAGCACCTCTGTGATAATGTATTTTAAGAAGGGGGAGGAAAACAAACCCACACAACATGAGCAGCAGTTTGAAGAGAGAGGAGTGAGAATATGTGACAGAAAAAAAATCTGCAGACACCAAGGTCAGTGGAAAAGGAGGAAGAGCTCCAGGTGCCAGAACAGAGATTTCCCTGCAGCCCAGGGTGAAGAACATGATGGGGCAGGCTGCCCCCCCTGCAGCCTGTTATGGTTAACGGTGGAGCAGCTATCCATCTTCAGCCTGTGGAGGACCCCATGCCAGAGCAAGTGGATGCCTGAAGGAGGCTGTGACCCCATTGCAAGCTTTGTGCTGGAGCAGGGTCCTGGCAGGACCTGTGGCCCTGTGAAGAGAGGAGCCCACACTGCAAGCAAGTTTGCTGGCAGGATTTGTGACCCCACAGGAGACCCATGTCTGTTCCTGACCAGTCTGTTCCTGAAGGACTACACCCTGTGGAAAGGACCCATGCTGGTGCAGTTCATGAAGAAGTGCAGACCATGAGAAGGCCTCACTGGAGAAGTTCATGGAGTACTGACTCTCATGGGAGGGACCCCACACTGGAGCAGGGGAAGAATGTGAGGAGACCTTCCCCTGAGAAGAAAGGAGCAGCTAAGACAATATGTGATGAACTGACCACAACCTGTATTCCCTGTCCCCCTGCACCACCTGGGTGGGGGTTGGGGGAGTGGGGAGCTAAAGAAAATGAGAAGCAAAATTGAGCCCAGGAAGAAGGGAGGTGTGGGGAGAAGGTGCTTTAAGATTTAGTTTTTATTTTCTTATTATGCTATTCTGACTTGATTGGTAATCAATTTTCACCAAATAGAGTGTGTTTTGCCCATAAAGGTAACTGGTGAGTGATCTCTCCCTGTCTTTATCTTGACTCATGAGCCTTTTATTATATTTTCTCCACCCATCCAGTTTGTAGGGGGAGTGATAGAGTGGCTTTGGCAGGCACCTGGTGTCCAGCCATGGTCAACCCACCATAGTGTTTCTCAAGCAGGGTGAAACTGGATGTCTTTGTTTAGCATGAAATAAAAAATGATGCAGTGTGACAGGCAGCTCAAAAAGAAAGAGGAAACAAAAATCCTTACTTGAAAATGGTGGACATGAAGAAACATGCAAACAGTGTGTGAAACAAGTGAAAGCAAATGTAAATATATTTCTTAAAGAAAAGCCTGGCTGCAGCATGAAGGCTTGTCCTTTCATAACATGCAGCACTGGGCTGTGATAAACCCAGTGTTATTTGCCAGTGTTGTTTCTACTTCTCTGATGTATACATTAGATTTTTATACAATGCAGTTCTTCAAGTTGGGGCATAAGCCTTGAGGGTGTTAATTTTGAATGTGTGAATCTGATACATGTGAACTCTCAATAGCATATCTAATAATTACCTTGCTTATTTAACTAGCACTCACATTCTTCAGAAGAAAACCAGGAGGATATAAACTGATCATCATGCATTTGAGTTTCTGCTGTTCTAATGGCTGACCAATCCACCTGCAACACTTTACAGCAGTTCATCCATCATCTTGTCTGTTTTTCAGTTGGGGTGTTTCTCCCTACCTTTGGTGCCTCAAGATTTCAGATGCCATTATCCCATTGTTGACTTCTCAAAAAAGCACTTTCAGTTCTTTTGCAGTCTTGCCATTTGTGTTTGGAAGGAGATTTCCAAGATACAAATGACTCCATCTCCAGTGAAACCCCTCTTATTTTTTTTTTTTCCCTGTGATGCCTACAAAAGCTACTGCAATTGTTATGTTGCTGACAGGCAGACCATAGCTTAGGCTGGTAAGACAGTATCTTCATTGCCTGTACTGCTTCATGTGGCTCTTTCCATCTATTGATTCCTGTAGACTGCAAGACATTTGCAGCCAGGATTTTAATTTTCTTCTTTGTTTGTAAACAATGTAGAGCTGGGACCCCAGCAGGTCTCTTAAGAGTCCTGATAAACAGCAACAGCACCAATCAACAATAAAACAATGTGTGTGGTAGAAATACTTCTGTTGGACAGAGATGTTTAATGAAGGACAATATATGTGTTTATATGGAGAGGAAAATATATGTTTAATGGAGAAGACAGTAAATATATTTTTAATAGTTTTTGCATGTTTTAAATGAAATTAATTATGTTACCAACATGAGTAAATTAAAAAAGCTGCACTGGAAGGGTGTATGGCCAAGCTGCTGTCATAGACATGAAGTTTAGGAGTTGCTTGAATTATTTTGAAGGAAATAGCTAAATGGAAATAATGTATTTTGTAGTGAATTAAATGATAGCTGGAATCTGTGCAGATAGTCTTTAATGAATGGGAAAGGAAGCAAAGACCTATACAATGATTGAACACAGGAAGGAAGAATTATCTAACATAAGTAAATGACTGACAGAAAGAAAATCATATAAGCAGTGAAACAGACTGATCTAGGAAGAAAGAAGAAAAGAAAGACAAGTTTTGAGGGAAGAACAGTTAGAAAGTAGAGATAGGTATGGGAAAGTTAAAACTATCAATATTTGAAAGTGTTTAAGATGCCTGTCTTTCAAAAGAAAGCACAGAAAATTAAATTAAAGAAATTGAACATGGAACACTCTAGTAATCAACTGAGAAGCAGCATAAATAAAGTAATAATAATATTTGCTTTTTTAAAATAAAACAATTATAGGAGTTTGCAAGGAAAAAAGTGAAAAAACCAAAGTTGTAAACCATTATTACTGTAGCTTGGTATTAAAAATAAAAGAAGCAAGCTGATGTTTCACAGCATTGTAATCTGGAAAACCATGTTCAGCAGCTAAATTTTAGGGAATTTGGAACAGCTATGTTTAGCAAAAAAAATAAGTAATGAAATTAGAAAGCATGCTGGATATAATTTAATGGAGAAGGTGAATATAAGCACTATGTAAACAGCTTTGGTTGTCTTATGGATCACTGATGTCATAGAGAACACTTAGAATTCATATTGGAATTGAGGGTTTCTGGAGAGAAGTTGTTGTTTCTGCTAACAAACTGAGGCTTTACTCAGGGGAGGCTATCCTCACCCTCTACCTGCCCCGGTAAGGCCACATCTGGAGTATTGTGTCCAGTTCTGGTCTTCCCAGTTCAAGGACAGGGAACTGCTGGAGCGGGTACAGAAAAGGGCTACAAAGATGATTAGGGGACTAGAACATCCCTCTTATGAAGAAAGACTGAGGGACTTGGGACTTTTTAGCCTACAGAAGAGAAGACTGAGGGGGGATCTTATCAATGCGTATAAATATCTAAAGAGCTGGTGTCAAGAGAGTGGGGCCAGTCTCTTTTCAGTGGTGTGCAATGATAGGACAAGGGGCAACAGGCACAAAATGTAACACAGAAAATTTCACTTAAATGTAAGGAAAAACTGTGTTACTTTGAGAGTGGCAGAGCACTGAAACAGGTTGCCCAGAGAGGTGGTGGAGTCTCCATCTCTGGAGACATTCTAAACCCACCTGGACATGCTCGTGTGCAACCTGCTTTCAGTGAAACTGCTTTGGCAGGGGGGTTGGGCTAGATGATCTCCAGAGGTCCCTTCCAACTCCCACCATTCTGTGATTCTGCAAATGTGGTAAATAAACCAAAATTGCTTCCATGAGTCAACACACAGTACCATATATAAGCCTGAATAATTCAGAATTCATTAATATTTTATGCAAAAAATACTAAAAAATGAAATGGGAATTCTGGGGAGAACTCTGGTGTTTGTTTCATCAGCTTTAGTGGGGTTGGGATAGGACAAGACAAAAATCTCATTGTGAATGTAAGTACATGCTAATGAAAAAACAGCAGATGCAATTAATATTTTTTAATAACAGTAATTCCGTCTCAGAAATAAGGCCTTTTAAAGACTGTTGACAATTGTCTGCTTCTATCTGTGAGGAGAATTTCATCAGTTTTCAGTTTCAGAGACATATTTCTCATCTTAGGTCCATATTTAGGCATAGATTTCCAAGCTGATGATTTGCTTGAGAGAAGAACTTATTTATCTCCAGCTGAAGTGATTTGTAAAGTTCCCATGGGCCCCAAGCAGCCTGTGTGTAAGAAGGTAGCCCCTAACGTCTCTAGCAGACTAACTCGCATTGGCAGCTTTTAAATTAAGTTTTCTAGTACTGCCAGATCAACCAGTTTCAGTTGCCAAACATTCTGTCAAACCAAGAGATTTCTAAACTAGATGTGCTTTGGCACATGTTAATGACAGTTGATTTCCATCGGTATGGGCGGGGAAATTTAATAGGAGCATTTCATTCCTGTGGTGTGACAAATTTTGTGCCTCTTTTGTACTATTCTTTCCCCACTTACACTGTTAATGCTCTTTTCTGGAATAGAAAACATCTCCTGAACTTGTTTGCCTTCAAAACAATTTTGTAGCCGAAATGAATCCAGTACATTCATTTGTGCAACAATACTGTAAAAATCTTGATACAAATAGCAACACAGAGTTACGGGAAAGCAAACCAAATGGTCATTGATCCTTGACAGGTACACTTAGGCCCGGTGTCCTGCAATTTGCAGGATCCAGCCTTTGCAGTGGCTATCAAGCTCTGTAATTTTGGGTTTGGAGATTTTCCTACTTCAACAATTAATAAATATCTTTCAAGCTTCTCTTTCACAAAGTGCTGTTGCTAGGAATGATTGAGGTGGAGGAGTAAGATAATCATTCATAGATTGGCTATACTTTTGCAGGATGAATTCTGAGATAATATTTTCATTTAAATTTCTGTTGAAATAGTGAAGAAGAGTTGGAAGGTTTCCTGACAAAGAGGATGCGTCATTTCTTTTTTAAAGATTTTACAAATTGGTACATATTCATAGAATAAGAAGCAGCCAATTTTAGGGTAGTTACAATACTAATACATTTACATCAGCATAAAGTTTAGCTATCTTGTCTTCTCCTTCTGAAAGATGAGAACAATTGGTCTTTAACAGCTGACATGTTTAATAAGATACTGTGCTGCTGCTATGTTATGTATTATTAATCCAGTTTTGATAATGCTGTAGACTGTAGATAATGCTGTAGGATAGAGAGGGATGATGGAAGGAGGGAGAGAAGATCAAGTGAAAACCAATTGGAATCAGTTTCAAAACAGTAAAAGAGATAGTTCTTCATGCAATAGGTAGCTGATTAGTGCAACTCCCTACAAAAGGATCTTTGGGATAGCAAAAATATACATAGATTCAAGAGGAAAACAGAAAATATGATGGAACAGAAATTATTTGAAGACTACTAAATGCATAGAAATCATTTTTAGCTCCTGAAGAGCTGAAAATACTTGAATGCTGCAAGGTTTTAGGGAGAGAAAATGTATATACTTGCCCTCTTCTTACTCAGCCATCTGTCTGTGATCCCTACTGGAGACTAGGCTCTGTGCTTGACAGACTTTTGCTGTCATCCAGGATAGCTTTCTAATGGTCCTAAATTTTAGGAATAAGAGTTTAACATTTACTGAATACAGTAAATTTCATTTACCATACATCTTATATAAAATATACATATATGAAATATTCCTTCCCTGAAAGGAAATATACTTTACAAATATGCGTAGTCCCTCATTTTCTTCTGATGTAGTAGTCCATGAAAGAATAGTGAGTCATTGCATTACTGTCTGTCTCCCTGTGAACCATAATATAGTTGGGAAGCTTAAACAAAAGCTTAACAACTTGCTTAGAAATAAGATTTTTGCATGGGAATTTGAATGCTTTGCTTTGTAGTGGCTTCATTGACCTGGAGTAGGTAATCAGAGTTTTCTGAATGCCAGGTGTCTTCACTAGGGCATTTAAAATAGAAGCATTACAGAATTTTGATGACATGACATATGGTTTTTCTAAAGAAAACATTTCTCGAGCCTGAAGTGAGATACACATGGACAAAACCCAAGTGCCTTACAGTGAAAAACAGTGCAGGCAGCAGGGTCCACCCATACAGATTAAATTGTGGGATTGGATTCCAAATATGTAACCTGCCCAGCTCCGTGTATAGCTCAATAAAGGTTTTCTAAACACAAAACATGTGGCCAGTGATATATCATTTTGCCTGCCTTTCTGATAGCATCTCATAACCCCCTCAGCAATTTTTCTGCCTTGATATGATAAACAGTGCCATATGTTATGGGGTGAGAACTCTTTGATTTACGAGCATTTCAAAGGAGCAATGTGTACTTGTTCATTTGGTATATGCAAGAACAAATTCTAAAAAAGCTTGTGTGCCTTTTGCTTTGGTTTGTTTTGCTGAAATATTACAATATTGAGTTTTAATATTTAAAACTTAGAAGAAAAAAATGTAGAATTTGATCCTTTTCTGAAGCCTGGTCCAGATTCCTTGAGATCAACGGGATTCTTGATGTACTTGTGGTTGGTCTTGGATCAGCCTTTTAGTTATCACAAAATAAAGATAAATTCTTTTTACAATCAGGCCATATTAGTGCAAAATTTTATATTTAACTCTTTAATATTATGTTGATCTCTTTAAAAAGTATTTTTTTAATGCTTATTCTGCATTCTGCATGTTGAAATGGATTCCTTTTATTCTCTTTTCAGTTACTCATCTCTAATGTCTGTTAGGGTTCTGCTGCTTTATGACCCTAATTCCTCTATTTGTGATTTATTCTTTTCTTAGAAATAGTAATTCTATTCTATCCTTGTAATACCCTGCTTATGTGTAGAAACATTTGTGGAAGACTGAAGTCATTTCACTGTAGTGTTTATGCATGAGGAATTATGTGGCAGTAAAGTAAATGGTAACTAGATGGAGGTCATGTCTTTACTCTTTTCTTCTTTAAAGCAGGATCCAATGGGTGTGATTAGCAGCAACTTTTAGTTCAGCATCTGCATTTAATCAGAAGTTATTTCCCCATTTCCTAGACTGTTTAGTGTAACACTTCACCACTTCATCTCTCTTCCTTGCCAACCAGGCAATAAAAGAAGGGTCTCTAACTTTCTCCTCTTTCTTTTTGGCCAACCTTAATAAAACGTAAATATCTGATATTTTTTTACATAAGTAAATGACTAGATAAAACTCTTCAACTCTTACTGAAGGTTTTGTACAGCATGGTGCAGCAGTGACTCAGCAACACAGAACAGGATGAAAATATTTAAATAATTACATACATTTATCTTTAAGTTCAGGTATTAATTTCAGCTTACTGTAATTAGAGTTGCAGAAGTGTAGTGTTTTCCTGGTTTCTGGCACATCAATGACATGTACAGTGTATTGAGACTCATGGGTTTGCATTAAGGGGTCCTCAGCCTTGAGTATCCCCCTCCCTGCCCCAGACAGAAGTGCTTAATCTGCTTTTCCATGTAAGCAGTGGATCAAAAGCAATTCATATATCCATGGGAAACCACCTGAAGAAACATCAGTTTATGTAATGTTAAAAGGAATTTTTGCCTTTTTTTTGTTTTAAGAAAAGAAGCCTCCCTTTTCCTGGATAAGGTTTATAGCCAAAAAAACATTGACACTCATATTCAAATATAGGTAATTATTCTTTATAAGGCAGAAATCTTGTTTTATTTTTTCTTTTTTTTCACTTGTAGTCAGATACCAGACATGAATTTGGTTATATTGAACTCAAAGATGGATACAACATATTTTAAAATGGTGTCTTCCATTAAAATCTGCTAGCAGATTTAACTAGTATTAGGGAATTAATGAGTTAAAAATTAATTACCTATTGCTTTTGTTTGAGCTGATCTCACATAAGACTTGTAATTGCATTCTGCTGCCCTTCTGCTTCCCATGTCTATGCTTGCCATCATGTACAAACACTATGTAAAGATGCTTATGCTTTATATAATACATATAAAATATTGCCACAAGGATCAGCTTGGACAGGCCCATCTGGCTATGCCCAGATGTTGTGGGTAAGAAATAATCAGTAAAAAAGTATTGGCAATTTTTACTTCCTGTAGGTGAGGGGTTCATATGACCCTGTGCAGATTGATACCAGAGTGAAGCTAATTGCCTGTTCACTTCCAGATCATGGGAACTGGGGAACATTCCAATAAACCACTAAAATATGGAAAAAAAATGTTTAATAAGTTTACAAGTTAAAATTGCAGAATCCTGCATCAAATGTTACTATTTTGATAGTTCTGTTTCAGAGCTGTCCTCTGTCTATGACAGTGAAGGATTTTAAAATGTTCTGTAGGGGGGCAAAAATCTGTTTCTGAATACTTACAGAAGGTGATTCCTGTCATCTAAGATCTGAACTGCCTCAGAACTTAGACTCTTTGAGGAAGCCTACCCATGAAGTGCAGTAGTAACATTGCACTTTGTAAATTACAAACTAAAACAGAGAAAAAATTAAGCCAACTTAAACAGAAGTATTTTTCAGTCTGCAGTGTATTGTACAAGCAGAGATAGTAATGCAGCTCGTATTCCTTAGAAGTCTAGAACAGAACTGATTGATAATGATATTCAGCTCCACAAAATCCTTGTTTCCCTCTTAAGAGTCTAAAGAGAGAAAAAGAACTCATCGGTTGTGAAATATAAATTTTAAGTCTTTGTCTTTAATGATATTGTGTTACACATTACTCAGAGTTTCCCATCACTGAACTTCCAGGCACAGCTGAATGTTACCATTTATGTCATTAAAGAATGTCTGGGGGCTGTTTTTTTGGGGTGGGAGGAGAGAGTTATGTGTGGTGGTTTCTTTTTTTTATTACATGGTTTTCTTATCTTTTCAGACATCCATTACATCATATAAGTGGCTCAAATTAAAGTTATTCTGCTACCTTGTGGCTGTAACTGGAAATACCATATCCTTGGCGGTTGTATTTATTAAATTCTCCATTAAATTGATTTGACTCCATCTGGCATTTGTTAAACTGCATCCAGAATACTGTGTTCAGTTTCAGACCCTTGCCCAGTAGAAGAGATAACTGTCCTGTACCAGAGGCTATGTGTCAGAAAGGATAAATTCTTTTTTCCTCACCCTTATTCTGTCTCACCTTTGAAACATAGAACATGGAGGAAAAGTCTGCACTCCTGATATATTTGTGCCTGAATATATTTCAGACTTTGATGAGAGCTGTCCAGGGATGATGGAGAATGTTGTACATAATCCTGGACAGCTAAAAAAAGTGACAGCTTTCATGTTAGATTACAAGAAACTCTGTGTCTTCAGGATCGGAATTTTATGTGCATCAGTATTGTGTAGATTTCATCTTACACAAACATTTTTAGCTCTTCTTATATATCCTTCTTTTGAATGTTTTTTGACTTTTCTTGAAATTAAAAAGGCATTTATGTCAGAGGAACCATCTACTAGGCAGTGCAGTGACCATATGTGTCATAATTATTTGTCAGTGGTGGCAATGCACAGCATAAAGCATTTATCCAGTCTGTATGAGTAATTGACCCATAGGTCTCTTTGAGACCCTTCTGGAAAGGTCTTCCTGTGGTCCTTTAGACATGACAAAGATGTGACTTTCTTAAGATGTGTGAGGAGAAAGCTGAACTCTTCATTACCCGCCTCTCTCTTTTCCTGAGGGCTTTGTAATATGGTGTCCATCATAGATTAGTGTTTGCAGACAACACCCATAACTTGGTGTCATCTGCAAATTTACTGAGAGCGCTGCCGATCCCCCCATCCAGATCATTCATAAAGATACTAAAGAGAACAGGCCCCATTACTGAGCCCTGGGCAACACCACCTGTGACCAGTCACCAACTGGATTTTGACTTCATCCACCACAATTCTTTGTGGTAGGTACAGCTGCCCCCTAAACAAAACAGAGTGCCAGAGTGGTTGCAATAAACTGCACCTTAGGGTGACTTACTGGCGCTTTATAAGGGCTAGGCCCTTAGCCTGTTTTGTTTGGGTTTTCTAGCCAATTAGAATGATCACAGTTCACCCTTGACTTGGGTATAAATGGAGCCCTGCTTTGGAACCAGATGATCTGGTTCTCCAAAGAGCTGCAGGTCCAGCAGTTGGAGCCTCGCCTCGGACCAGCTGCCCAACAATATCTCATGGATTGAATGACCCTCACCTATTTTTTGGTGAGTGATAAATTTAAGCTTTAGTGCGGGAAGTTTCTTCTTATGATAGTGAAGGTATGAACACTGTAGTTTGTGTTCCTCAAGGTTTAGTGATAGCATGTAGTAGGTATATGCCTGAAGGAAAGTCAGGGTATTGGGTTAATAAATCCTTTTTTTTTCAAATAGCTGTTTACTGTTTGGGCCTGGCCATCCAGCCAGTTTTTTATCCAGTAAAGTGTATGCCTATGCAAGCAATAAGCAGCCAGTTTCTCCAAGAAGAATGCTATGGGAAGCAGTGTCAAAAGCTTCCCTAGAGTCCAGGTTCAACATTCACAGCCTTTGCCTTGTCCATTAAGCAGATCACCTTGTCATAGAAGGAGGTCAGGTTATTCAGGCAGGACCTGCCTTTCACAAATCGATGCTGACTGGGCCTGATCACTTGGTTGCCCTGTATGTGCCTCACAGTGGTGCTAAAGGTGATCTGCTCCATAACCTTATTGGGTACTGAGGTCACACTGACAGGCCTGTAGCTCCCCAGATCCTCCTTCTGGCCCTTCTTGGTAGATGGGTGTCACATTTGCTAACCTCCATTCAACTGGACTGCCCTGGTTAGTCAGGACTGCGGATAGAGAATGGAAGGTGGCTTGGTGAGCACTTCCACCAGCTCCCTCAGTACCCTTGGGTGGATCCCATCTGGTCCCATAGACTTGTGTGCATCTAAGTGGTGTAGAGACCTTATTGCTCTCTACATGTATACAAAAGTACGTTGTAGCAAGGTGAATGTCAGTCTTTTTACCAAGTAATAAGTGATAGGACAAGGGAAAATGGCCTTAAGTTGCACCAGCAGAGATTTTGACTCAAAATTTGGAAAAATTTCTTCACTGAAAGGGTTGTTAAGCACCGGAACAGGCTGCCCAGGGAAGTGGTGAAGTCACCATGCCTGAAGGTATTCAAAGGATGTGTAGATGTGGCTCTTAGCGACACAGTTCAAGTGCTGTGGCCTGAGTTGTGGGCCTCAAGTTGGAGTTGACCTGTGGATGCGTCACAACCTAGCAGAATGTTTTGGTTTTTCCATTGGCTTCATGTTCTAGAGGCAGAACCTGGCCCACCTGCGTCTTTGTGGCTCCACCCTCACCCAGCTGGTCATGGCTGGGGTGGTGGGTGAGGCCAGGGCTATATTAACCAGGAGCTGATCAGTTGGAAGAGCTTCCTGTTGGTTGTGGCTTCTTTTGGGGCTGGTCACACCTTGCTGAGCTCTCTCAGTGGTGTTCTTCCATGTGAAAGGCCACTGAGGGAGTCATCTCTGTCTGTTGTGTCCAGCAGGCGATGCTGGCACCACAGTGGGCAGTGGAGGGGCTGGGCCCACAGGAATTTATGGCAGGACTGTCCGAAAGAAGACTTCTGAGGGGATGTTGCTGAGTTCAGTGTTGGCCTGTGTGACCAGGCAACTGATAGCAGTATAAAATGATGATGGCTGAACCAGCACAACAATGGTTTAGTGGTGACTTGGCACTTCTGGCTTAACAGTTGAACTTGATGATCTTAAAGGTCTTTTCCAACCTAAACAATTCTATGATTCTTTGTGGCCAGGCATACATTTCTCTAGTAGTAAAAAGACTCTATAACCCTTTTTATCTGAAACTTTTTCTATCCTAATTGTCCAGAGTAAGGGATGGGCTTGCCACTAAACAAATGACAGTTCTTTCTGTTAACACCTCCCATCCCAAAGGGTACAGAAAGGGAACAATAAAGACTTAGGAACTGGAAAAGAAAACCAAAACACCTTTAATGAAAATAGTAACAATAAAATAAAGTATACACAAAACCAAGACAAAACTGAACCTCTGATGGCAACTACATCACCATAACCACTGATGCTGTAGGGCTGGCACTTGGGAAGTCCCAGACTGGACTCAGTGACAGGTGGGAATTGGATTCAGGAGCTGGATTCTGGAACTGGATTCAGGAACACACAGATTGGGACTGAAGGCAGAATAGACAGAGTCCTCCTCAAATGCCAGCCGTTGAAGAGAGACTTTACCCTTGTGATCCCTCAGCTTCATATTGAATAAGACATAAATGGAATGGAATACCTCACTGGTCAGTTTAGGGCCCCCTGTCCTGGCTGCTCCTCCCTCACTTTCTGCACGCCCAGTGTGGTACACAAGATTTAGCAGTGACCTTGGTCTTCACAGCAAGTATAAGCAAGAGCCTTTCTGCACACCAGTTCTTGGTAGTAACTATAAACCTTGAGCATTATCACTGCTAGTAGCTGAAACTGTCTGTGAAAGTATGCCGTAAAAGTGCAGTTAGTTGGAAGAGACTCAGCTGAAAAGTAAAATCACTGAACAGAATTTGTTCTGGTTTAACTCAAAACATTTAATTAAAATGAGTATATATAGTTTACCATAAGAATTACTATGCTCAGGCTATGAATCTCTGTACCTTTCTAATTACCTAATTTTGAATAGATTATGCAAATGTTATTTAATTTAAGTGTTCAGAATTACCTGTTTGTTGTTTGATTGTAGATATACTGACATTTAAAACATTGCTGACTTAATACTTAAATAGCATTGAAATAGTGAGATAGTCTGTAGCCTAAATCTAACCATAATAATAACAGTAAGATAATTCAAATATACTGGATCCCATTCTGTTGCAGGTATTTTAAGAAAAGCTTTATAGTTGCTAGTCCATCTTCAGATGACCTCAAAAGACCTCTTCCCATTGAAACGAGATTTAGTTCTCTTACAGTATTCATTGCTATTCTCAGCAGGAACAGTTTGAATAACTCAGGTTTTAAAATAGTGTAAAATAGTGACAGCATAGCATCTTAATAATGTTAGCTTTCAAGCCATATTCTAAAGCAATAATTTATTAGTGCTAATATTGACGATAATTATAAATTACTGCAATGAGTCATTATTTTTCATTATATGCCAAATATGCAGGGAAGCCATTCTTTCATAGACTCCAAATTGTGTTGAACTGAATCATATTTGCTGGATGAACTGTCTTAATCTTGTATTTTCTATAAAACCGTACTACCTGAACTTCTCAACAGTGTTTTCCTGCAAGGGTTTTTTATTATATTAAAAGATATCAAAAGTCATGCTGGATAAAAAGAGAGCTTTAGAAGGTCTCAGTTTAACATGAGAAAAGAAAAAAGCCTTCATTTTTGAGTTATCAATTCAAAATTATATTAGAGACCCAAGATACTTGTTTCAGTATTACTTTGTACCTTAAACATTGAACAAATTTTTGCTTATAAAACTGAAGGGCAAAGTCCCACTCTCTATTGTCAGAAGCATATCTAACACAGAAGTAAGTACAGATCAATGCCAGAAAATTAAGGAAACATTATGAAGCAGAAGTTGTTTCAGGAAGTGGCTGTGTCTAGAGTAGCTGTTGACAGAAAAGGAAAAATATCTTCAATTCATTTTACAACTAAGGTATTTAGTTATGGAATGATAATATAATGTAAAGCAGAAGCCAGATAATTGTAGATTTGTATGGGCAGATGCTGAGCACCATATTTGTACAAGAATATAAATTTTCAAACATTTTCTTATATTTTTATACTGAGGAGGTGTTCATCTGGCATATAAGCTTGTTTCATCTTACTGTAGGAGATAAACACACAGTATAGGGTTTACCTTGCTATGGACTCTCATTCACGGTTACGTCACTATTTAATTTTGATGGCAAGATACTTCTGCGATATAGAAAACAAATCTTCTTAGATGGGAGGGGCATGTACTTTGTTTAGTACAAAATCAAGATATGCTCTTTACTGCCATTAATCAAATTACATACCAAGGTTTTATTAATAGCTACATGAGGTTGACAAAAAGTTATTTACTGTCAGTAATGTTAAAAGTTGCCAAAACTCTACAATTAAAAAACCATTATTTTTCTCACAGGAAATCTATAGCTCTAACTTTATTCATAATGGCAGAATACCAGCAATACTCAAACTGGAATGGTAACATAGCAAATCCATGAATGTAAAACTTTCAGAATAAGTGTCTTCATTAAAACATGGTTGCTGGGTGCCTTGGATGAAAAACTGCTTAGTATGTATATTAATCCCATTTATGGACGATGGGATATGTTAGGGCTGAAAGTTATGTGCCTTGTTGATTTTTGATATAGTATAATAACTTTTCTCTCTTCAGTCTACAGCAAGGGTTCCTTAAAGGGAAGACAGAAAATCATTTTTTTTATGGATGGGAGTAGACAATCATAGGACAAAGCTTAGGAGTGTGAACTAGATATGAAATTTGTGTATTCCAAAAGAGAAGAAATGGTTTATCTTGGATGCTAATCTCAAATCATAGATTAAAATTTTGCTACTAGAGAAAAGAGAACTAGAAAATGCTCTCACTCAGACTTTCCCATTCGTTCTGTTTTACGTAGCTGAACAGTGGTTACATTCTGCTGTTCCTTCATACACAGAACCATCTTTTACATTGTTGAGTGAAAGCTCTTTTATTTTTAATTCCCATTGTTTTAATTACATATGTAATCTGTCATGAAAACTGGGTTTATTTATCCCAGCATCTTTGGGACTGGTGCTTGGAGCACTGTCTCATTTTCAGTCTTCATCAGTGAACCAACTAAAGCAGCTAAAATCAGTTAAGACCTGAAGTTTTCCAAATGGAGGCGATTTGACTGTAGTTATATTTTGAAGAAAAGAATGCATTCATTTCGGACTTATGACTATTTTTATAGGTCATAGGCTTCTCCTCAAGTTTGTTCTCATTCTTCAGCAAGGTAAAAAATACAACTGCTACTAAAAGTTCCCATCCTTCTCATCAGAAGGACCTGCTCATATGAAAGATGGAGTAAAGTATTGCTGAGTTGTGTTCTTCGGCTATGTAGGATAAGAAATAGAATAATAGAGTATATAGGAAGATTTCACACAAGTCTATGGTACTATTGTAGATGTAAACTCTTCTGTTTTGATGTGTTTTTCACAGCTATGAGCTTTTACTTTCTGACAGAAGTATATATATAATTTTCAGTCAGGATGGTTTTTATTTTACTTATAAAAAAAGTCTCTAACTCTTTTTTTAAGGTGATGGTAGGCAAGAAGGGCCATTTTCCTCCTTTGTCCTGGTACTAGCAATGGCCAAAAATTGGACAGCTGATTCTTGACAGAAGTGCAGCTTTTTTCTATTGTATATAGGACTGGCTGCAAATATTTCAATTTTGATCATTTTGTAATGCACTCTGAAATTAAAGACCAAATCTGTCCACATGGCTGCTGGAATTAGTGAGGCTGTACTGCTGATTTGGGAAGGAAAAGACAGAAATTGGGACCAGGTGATTCCATCCCACTGCTGTGGGATATCCCAGATTCAGATACAGAATATCATTACAGAATCACAGAATCACAGAATTGTTATGGTTGGAAAGGACCTCCAGGGTCATCAAGTCCAACCTTCCACCATTGTGGAATCGGGACCCAGACAATGCTCTCAGTCCGACAGATATTAGAAAGAAACAGCAAGGAAGAGCCAAGCAGAAAATGAAGCTGGCAAAGCAACTGTTAACACAGGTTAAGCAAAACAGATCCTAACAGTGTTTTCTAGAGTTTTAACTAGTTACTTTTTTTTATCTGAGTGTATCAGATAGATGATTCAATCCCTTCATATCTTTTTTCTCATCTGTTTAGTCCACCTTTGCTTGTCTAGGTTCTCCTTTCTGTACCTAACCACTGAACTGCAACATATTACTTGTATAAATTTGTTTTCTCCAACTTTTCACTTGTCTTCCTTGTGTGGAGGTGGTATTTATAGAGTGTCATTTTTCACTATGTATGTTCCTATATAGGCACTGCCATAAATACAACTGATAATGATGCAGAAATTACACAGTATGATCATCCACACATGGTGTAAATGTAGGATGGTGCAAACTGTCATTTTTTTTTTCTTAAAAAGCTCAGCTGGGCAGTAATAAAAACAAATATTTAATGTATGATAACAATAGCCCCTTTTCCACATTGAATAATGTAAAATTTACTCATTCCAAGAATTTATCTATGTTCACATAGATAATGGACTTTATTAGCCAAAGTTTTCTTAGCCTGAAAGGTTCATCTGGGTATAGGTAGATTTGTTTCTATCTAAGTTACCTAAGCTCTGTGAAGTGACTGCACAGAATCTCTTTGTGATGAATGCAGTGGTTATTGTAATTCTAAAATAGGTGCCTACAAATGGTTAGATGAATCATGTCTTAAAAATGTCTGTTTCTCTTCACTGACACTATATAGAGAGCCTACAAGGATAGGCTCAGATGTAAAAACTATGTTACAGAAATCTGAAGTGACGTGAAATGAGTCACACTTGAAAGATTTTGTTTCCATTTTCATTACTGTTAGCAAACACATGAAGATTAAAAACTAAGTTTATATATCTGTCAAAAACCAAAAGGTGAAAGAGAAGCTACAGTCATGATTTGGTAAGAAAACAAAGCTAAAATACCCAACAGTTGATCGTTAGGATGCCACCCACTTACAGCATTTCAGCTATGCCCATTGTCTCAAGGCTTCCCACTTTCAAGAATTATATTCATAAGTAGTCTATAAGCTTTGCATAGTGGAAAAATGCTTCCAGTTTTGCTGTTGACACTCTAGCATTGTAAGTAGCACAGTTAAAACTGAGACACTGGTTATTTAACTTCTCATGGACTGAAATTTCTTGACCTAGTGAACACCGGCCAACTGTGATTATGAAAAAGAGAGATATGGCATATCGTGCCACACTATTAGCACCCAAAATATCTTGTCTCAGATAAGCATAGAGTTTTTATTTTCACTTTTTTTTCTGAAATGTCAGGTCAAACAGTGAACAAGTCTGAAAATCAACTAGTAGCATGTTGGGGAGGAGCAAATATTGCCAGCTGTCCATTCAAGTTCTACCAAATACACTTGTTTCCTCCTCTGGGGGGGATAAACCCAAACAAAACCAACATGAAAACACTTGCAAAAGGAGAACATAGACATGACGGTTTTACCCAACCCCAAACTTTTCCCTTGAATTATTAAGACCCTGATTTAATAACTGTTAAGCAAAAGGCAGGAGATCTAGTAATCGGATCAGGTTTGCTTCCAGGTTTTGCATGGAAGGACAATCTAGCTCTATATGATCCATGTAACCTTTTCTAATACAGTTATTTTAACAATGTGTAAGTATCAACACTCCTGTCTTGTAATGTAGAATTCATGTTGTATTTGAAGATCTGAAAACTTATGATATTACTTAGAAATTAAATTCAATTTCTATTCTTAGCATAAGGAGTTAGTAACATAATACAGCAAGCACAAAGCCTTTGGAATTCTGTACTTATAGGAAGCTGTTGTGTGATTGCGTAGGAAGCTAATTTGGTGATTATGTGTATTCCTCACTTGGTATCTATATTTCAACAATAGCTGGAGTAATACGTTACGCACATGGATTTTGAAGATGTGACCTCAGAAGCTGCCTCAGGCTGAAGGCCATTAGATCTACTGCACTGTTACAGATGTAGCACACTTAGCTACCTCTAACAACAGTAATGTCCTAAAAGATCTATTTATCTACGGCACATTATAGTTGCACAATATTTTTGTGATGTAAAGTTTTCTATGGGAAGAACTTTTCATGAAAATCCATGTTTTCTATAGGGATATGTTAATCTGACAAAAACTTTGTAAAAATTGCTTGGAGGGAGTTAAAGCATTCTGACTTTTTCTGGTCTTTCAGTATTTCCTAGCTGCATTAAAATGAAACACAGTCTTCTTAAGTTCAAATTATTTGTCACTTGTAATAAATGACAGGCTATAAATACACCTTGACTGACCCAAAGCAATATTTTGAAAAATTCCGTTTCATGGCAGAATTGGTTTTTGTTCTGATTTATAATGGGAAAAAAAATAATGATCAGAATTTCTTCTCAACTGTGTTTTACCTGCCCCTATTGCATGAATGCTATGATTAAAATTAATAAATATATATTAATATAAATATTTCTATTGAGCCTAGAAAACAAGGCTTATCTAATCAGTGGTTTGCTCATATAGCCTAGGATTAGCAGCACCCTAGGTAATTCCAGTCACATTTAGAGGAGGGAAGACGTCTCAATAAGTGTTTTTCTATAAATTTTACATATGCAGCAGCTGGATGGGGGAGTGGAAGCCACGTCATTTTGTCCCTAGAACAAAACGGAGGCAGAACTCAACTGTTACACATTTTATTTGACAGCAGATGGCTTCCAGCTAGTCTTCCAGACCAGCCACAGCACTGCTGATTCTTTCTCTGGTGACGATATGGAAGACATGTGTTGAATAATATGAGGAAGCAAAGAACACAAATTCTTCTGATCACAAACCCAGTTTTTTAATTGTTAAAGTTAGCATTTTTAGCCTATAGTCAGCAAGTAAATTATTAGCCTCAACTTATCTTTGACATCTATCACATTGAGCCAAGGTCTTCATGTTGGACTGGGATATGGTTGAGGTGATTTCTCATCATCTTACATGAGACTAAGACCAGACTGGCAGAGAAGATATGCAAACTGCCTTTGAGCATGCTGGATCTCTGTTGTAGGCAAATCAATTACTTCTTTTTGCAATGTTGCCTGATATAACTTAAGATCTATTCTATTTACAATATTTCTTATAATCTTATGCCTAAGATCTTAGAATATGCAATCATAGTAAAATTTAGGTGAAAGGGACCTCCATAGGTCTTCTACTTTGGCTGCTTGCTCAGCGCAGAACTCACATCAGGACTCAATGCAACAGTTCCACCACTTCCGGTTCTTGTTCAATGCAGGACTAATCTCAAGGTTAGATCAGGTAGGCAGGGCCTTGTTCAATTAGGTTTGCAACCACCAAGAATGGATGTTCCACACCCTCTCCAAGAAACTTCTTCCACTGCTTTAGTACTATCGTATGTGTGGCTGGAAAGCTGTCTGGCGGAAAAGGACCTGGGGGTTCTAATTGGCAAGCAGCTGAACA